>JBBBDQ010002235.1:0-35000 GCA_037127315.1 Ascarosepion bandense | reverse complement strand
AGGAAGTGTTAATAAATATTAATATAGAAATAAGTAAGTCCGAAGGTATTATTACGCTGCCTGACTCGTAGCGGTCGTTAATTGCTCTCGTTAACTGCTGTACTTGACGACTCTTAACAGCTCGTCAATGCCCTATTGACTGCTCTTACACTGCTCCTTAACTCCTCCTAAATGCTCCTTAGAGTTCACGCAGGTATATTCCAAGAGAAAGAGTTAATTCTTCGTAGAAAAGTACCATAACACACTCTATACAAAGTTTTTTTTCTTCAACTGTAACCCCAGACGCACTAGTAGCAGTCCTGCCTTGTTGGGGTTAAATGATAAAAAAAAGTAACATCTTCAAATACAGTCTTCCTTCTCGTATGAGAGGTATATCTACATTCATTCGATTTGTCTCACCTGTTCAAATGATAAAAAAAGAATCGATTTTGCCGACCTAAGCACACATTGCTGAATAAAAACGACAGCTCACAGTAGAAATATAAAGTTATTTTCATTGAATTGATTTTTTTGAAATTGTACCAGTCTGAAATTGTAATTGAATACTTTTTTCGCTAGTCATCTGAGTGGGATTGTTCATTCTTTAATAAAGAAAGAAAGAAAGAAATAACCCCACAAAAAACATTGTCTTTTTGTTCTTTCATATGCATCTGCCTTTTGCCACAATCGGAACGTGACGCCAGCTTCTCGATACTGACAACCTTAATTCGATCGAAGAATAGGAAACGTCACGCGTCTTGTTGAATCCCAAGTCCGGTAGGCCAACCGGGGAATTGAACTGTGGCATTTTCAGATGAACTGACGCTTATTTAGCGAAACAAATGGCGAACTAATGATCGTCGGTCTGATTGTGATGGATGACAAAAGAGCTTTGCTGAAAGAAACGCGACTCAACCTGTGTGCCAATTCTTTCTTTGTTTTACGAAAAATGAAAAAAACAAAAAGATTTGTCGATGAGTGAGTATATTTTTGTATGATTTTCTTTTCAATTTTATAATTCTATTGGCGGAACTTACAGCATTCAGATGTGTTAAAGAGAAATCAAATTCGCGTTCAAATTTGCAGATATATAAAATCAGGCAATGTATTTGATTTCGCTTAATTATACATTCACTGACCTTAATAGATCTATCTATCTATCTATCTATCTATCTATCTATCTATCTATCTATCTATCTATCTATCCCATTCTGTTCATATCTATCTATCTATCTATCTATCTATCTATCTATCTATCTATCTATCTATCTATCTATGTTCAATACATTTCTATCTATCTATCTATCTATCTATCTATCTATCTATCTATCTATGTTCAATACATTTCTATCTATCTATCTATCTATCTATGTTCAATACATTTCTATCTATCTATCTATTTATCTATCTATCTATCTATCTATCTATCTATCTATCTATCTATCTATCTATGTTCAATACATTTCTATCTATCTATCTATCTATCTATCTATCTATCTATCTATCTATATCTGTTCATTACATGTCTATCTATATATGTTCAATACTATCTATCTATCTATCTATCTATCTATCTATCTATCTATCTATCTATCTATCTATCTATGTTCAATACATTTCTATCTATCTATCAGAAGCAGAATAAGGCCAGAGATAGGACAAGAACAGTGTGGCTTCATCAAAGACACTTGCACAAGGAACGCCATATTTATGATTAGGATTCTTTACTTACAGGCATAACAAATGAAGAAAAGCCTATGTTTTATCGATTATGTAAAGTCATTCGACAAAATACGCCACAAACATTGATGGAGATGCTCAGCAGCCTCGACATATTTTGGAAAGACGTAAAAGTAATCAAGAATCTCTACAGAAAACAGCCTGCATTCGGACAGGTAACAAATTCAGCAGATATACAAAGATAGAAAGGAGCGTAAAACAAGGATGTGTCTTTTCACCGGATGTATTCAACTTGTACAGCGAGACTATTCTGAGAACCCTAGATGTTATGCGAGGATTTGTCATCGGAGGCCACAAATTGAACAACATAAGCTGCGTAGATGATACAGTGCTGATTGCAGACACAGAAAGCAAACTACAAAACCTTCTATAGAAGGTAGCTGAAGTTAGTGAAAATGAGAACTGCTAGAAAACCGAAGACAAGCTCATCAGCAAAAGGGGCAGCCCAAAATGCCAAATAAAGGTGGGGACACTAAAATCAGGCAGGTACAAAAATTTAAATACCTAGGAAGTTTTTTTAACAGAAGAGAGAAAGTGCGACACAGAAATCCGAATATGAATTTGCATATCGAAGGACGCATACCAGAAGATGCGTAGACAATTAAGAGACAGGAAAATATAGCTAGAAACAAAGAAGAGAGTTCTAGACTGCTATGTGATGTCAGTTCTTCAATATGGCAGTGAATTGTAGAAAATATCATCGAAGGTGAAGGAATAACTTGAAGCAGCCGAAATGTGGTTCTACAAAAGCATACTGGATATAAAGTGGGGGATCAATTCCCTATTACAATCAATATATAAACTGAACCCTCATTTTATGGTCAGATCAGTTTCTATACATTTATATTCCTGAGATCTAAAAGCACAAGGATGCATTCTAGAAGCCGAGCAGAGTATTAAGAGACAGGAAAATTTCGCTAGAAACAAAGAGTAGTGGATTGCTATGTGATGTCTGTTCTTCAATATGGCAGTGAATGCTGGACAATGTCATCAAAGATGAAGAAGACTCAAAGCAACCGGAATGTGGTTCTACAAAAGCATACTGGATATAAAGTGGAGGATCAGTTCCATATTACAATCAATATATAAACTGATCCCCACTTTGTCACCACAGCATCTATACATTTATATTCTTGAGATCCAAAAGCCCAAGGATGCATTCCAGAAGCTGAGCAGAGTATTAAGAGACAGGAACATTTAGCTAGAAACAAAGAAAATCAGTACTGGATTGCTATGTGACGTGAGTTCTTCAATATGGCAGTGAATGCTGGACAATATCATCAAAGATTAAGGAAAAACTTGAAGCAATTGAAATGTGGTTCTACAGAAGGATGTTGTGGATATCATGGATCGAGAATTTGAGCAATGATGAGGTTTTGGAAAGGATAGAAACGAAAAAGAAATTAATACTGAGCATCAGGAAGAGACAGCTAAAATTACTGGGACATGCAATGAGAAAGAAGGGCTTGCAGAACCTGATACTAAGAGGCAAATTAGAGGGGAAAAGAGACAGGGGAAAGCAGCGGATAAGATATTTGAATGGCCTGAGCAGGTAGATGTCAGAACGGTGGTTATGTGATGTAGCAGGAGAAAGTGTGCTAAGAGCCACCAGGGATAGGGAGACGTGGAAGACTAAGATCGCCTACGCCCTGAAAGGACAAGGCACATACAACAAGAATATATATGCCAACTGTTTATAAGAAATTATAACGTGGATAAAATGGGGGATCAATTCTATATTATAATCAATATATAAACTGATCCCTCATTTTGTGGCCATGCTAGTTTCTCTACATTTATCTTCTAGATTTATGGGATTGATCTAGTGGATGGCAGAGCGATGTTTGGATGGTGTAACAGGAGAAAGCGTGCTAAGAGCCACCAGGGATAGGAAGACGTGGAAGTCTAAGATCGCCTACGTCCTGGAAGGACAAGGCACATAGAAGAAGAGTGAAATTACTATTTATTTATTTATTTTTCCACGTTCTTAAAGAAGCAGATTTTAATTTGTACAACTCTCGAAATAAGTTCAAGATTTATAACCGTTTAATTGTGCTGAGTTTTCATCTCAACGCTTTAAATATGGCTTACGGCCATATCCCGTTGAATACACCGGTTCTCACTCGATCACCGAAGTTAAGCAACGTTGAGCCTGGTCAGTACTTAGATGGGTGACCGCTTTGGAATACCAGGTGCTGTAAGCGTTTAGTGACGGGTGTGCGTTGTGGTGCAGTGGATATCGGCTTGGAAAGAGAAATCAGTGAGCAGAGTTCGAATTTCAGTTGAATACTCTGCATTCACTTAAGCACTGGTACCCTTGGGAAAGGTATTAATCCTTTCCTTCTCCCCAGTTATGGGTTAAATATCAGGGTAGGACTTGAGGACCCTGCCCTTAAAAACAAATCCCAATGAATCTTCATACTCGAAAAGAAAAAAGTATTACTAGGCACAAAACTTATATAAAAACAACAATAAATTGTTGAAAGAAAAAGGTATTACCAGCGATAAATAAATGGAATTTAGTTGGCAATAAATGACTCGCCGAGGTTGATATGCCATAAAACAAAAACAACCAACCAACCAAATATATATATATATATATATATATATATAAGAGTATATTTGTATGAGTATGAAAATGCTAAGACCTAAAAAGATCAAAAAAGAAATCAGTGGATGTGTAAAACTAAACAAAATCACAGGGTAAGTATATGTCGGAATATATACATAGGTAAAGTTTTAAGTTAGCATAAGTAAGTGGGTTGACCTGATGGGGTCAAATAGACGCCTAAAGTCAGGGGAAATGTTTTTTTCAGAGGTCATACCATCTAAGACCGTCAAAATAACTTCCAACGGATACTACTCATATCTGGAACTGGACTATGTCTATTTCTCCTCTTCCCTCCGTTCCTCAATTTCTTTCTTTCCTCCTTCGCCTTACATTTATTGTCATTTATTTATTTGTTTGTAATCTTATGTTTATTATTATTATTTCTATTATGTTCCCTCTTCATTTTAAGAAAACGTTAACTCCGGCAAAAATTTTATGCCAGATGGAGAAAATATTGTAAAAGAGTCTGATGATATGAGCTAATTAAGCTCATTGAAATGAACTATAGTTTATAACTAATGTGACGTGTTGAGTTGTCATTTATAAACTATATATATATATATATATAAAGAGAGAGAGAGAGAGAGAGAGAGAGAGAGAGAGAGTGAAAAAGAGAAAAAGAAGGGGAGATGAGAAGTAGCTACATAGAGGTATAGGCATCGATGTATGCATACCGTCATTAATAATTAGAAAAGATAGGTGGCTAGATAGATTAATTAACAGTTTGAGATATAATAAATGAAAAAAACATACTCATACTATCATCTCTACATGCATGTATATGTAAGTGTATGCGTGCAAGCAGCACACACACACACACACACACACACACACACACACACTCTCTCTCTCTCTCTCTCTATATATATATATATATATATATATATATACTGAAGAACAGAATCCTATTTGATGCTGTGGAGTTTCCAAGTGTCAAAAGAGCTCCTTTTGTAATTTGAGCTGCTGTAATTAATTTCCCAATTGGCAAATGAAGTGAAAAGCCACCGTGAATAATTCGCCAATCTATTAACTTTTTACCTGACTGTGAAGCTGGCTTCCACGTCGAAGTAAATATGTACGGAATTGCAGCAATCCGTTCCCTTAAAGCAAGATGTCTCAAGGTCGATGAATGCTTCGATTTGGTAAATACTCACTCATTGTTCTTCTCATATAATTTCAGAAAAAAAGATATCAATCCTTGATTAATTATTTGATGAACCGATTGATTAACGATTAGATGAAGCAAACTAAGGGACAAAAGCGATTGGGAACTAGATGAATCCACTGGAATCTTAAACATACGTTGTCAACTTATAGTGAGTTATCAATAGTTCGTAATAACCCTTGCAAAAATGAGTTTTTATATGTACGTAAGCAGGAACGTATATATGTATGTATGTATGTATGAACATTATTGTTGGTAGGAGTCTCATAGAATTTATCGCTCAATGGTGAAAAAGAAGATGAGAGTTGAGAGAGTAAGATAGAGACACTAATAATACGATCGCTTGATGTTTGTCAAACGTACGTGTGAATTACGCTCGCCTGTTTTTCTCTTTGGCGACGGTCGAGTTTGCTCCGTCTTTTATTTCGTTTGTCGGTGCTCCAGAAGGTCATTTGGGAATTCACTCCCGGATGTGATTCTGGCCATTCTATTTTGTTTTTCGATGTTTCCTAGTTTTCTATCAGCAGAAAAAGTATTTCTCATCGAGGTATGAAGTTTTTGCGAATTTTGTGTGTGGTAAGCAAATGTTTTGTAAATTCGACTAAATTCGTTTATTTTTAACAAAATCAATGCATCAGTGTTTAGCATTTTAATTTTTTAAATCTAGAACTTGATTTGTTCGCTACAAAATTTGTTTATGAGAAAAAATCTATGAATTCAAAGCTGTTTAGCAGACCTTGATGTTTGCTTTCCACGATGTATATGATATCTACCGGTAATTCCTAATGAATAGGTTTTAATCTAGTTCATTCATTATAAATAGCTGTTTATCCTCATTTGTAATGATTGCCAATTTACCATGAAATGATAATTATCAGTAATGTTAAGTGGTTTTAATTTTAATTCACGCGGTTTTACTGATAATGTTTTACTGATAATGTTTTACTGATAATGTTTAATAATACGCTTTGTGCTATTCGACCCATGAACATCTGTTAATAGATTCCGATGTGCTCTGTGTACTGTTTCACTACGGTTTGTTCGAAATGTTTGGCTGGCTAGCATACATCATATATATATATATATATATATATTTGTGTATTTACGTAGCAAATGTTTTAGACATATCTGAATAAATAAATTGCAAGTGTTTCGTTATTTTTAATAAAATCTATTCATACTCACGGATAATCTTACGGGTATTATAAATGAAAGATGCAAGAAATAGCTGTAGCTTTAAAAGATGATTTTGTTATTCATTTCTCGATATTCCCAAGTACTTTCAATCTCCTTCCGAGACCATTTTCAGTGGTGTGAGTTGTTGAAACAAACAAAAAAGTTGTTCACGTTCTAATAAACGCTAAGCAATTTGTCAACCAATTTGAAGCAAGTAAAAAACATTTACAGTAATTTTTAGCAACACAGTTTATCTGTTATTTATTTTGTAACCGTTCTACTTACAAACGAAGCGTTTCAATATAATGAATATATATTCATATATATATATATATATATATATATTCAATATAATGAATCTAATAAGAAATCGGTAGAAACGTAAAATTGCATTAAATGTTGGTTTTATTTTCGTAATAAATGTTGTTTTTTTTTATTTTTTTATTTTATAAGCGTTTCACTCCGAGCAAGGCATGTCACTGCCACTACTGTGCAGGGGGCTACGTAGAGTGGAGAAAGGCTGATTAAATATAGGAAATGACAGAGGGTGGGTGATAGGCGGGTAAGGATACCGAGAATGAGGTGAGAGTGTTGTGAGAATAGTTGGGAGTTAGTGTGATAGGAGGTGTCTATTGACCCTACATTTAAACACCTGGAGATTGTAACTGTCGGGAAAGCAGACTTGTGGAAGGGAGTTCCACAGGCGGGAAGCGCGAGAAAAGAAGCTGTTGGAGTAGAATTTACGGTTACATCTTATTTGTTTAACTGTAAAAGGGTGGGACCTAGTTGCTAATCTAGTATCTCGTGTAAATTCGTGCTTAGGCGGCACCAGTGATCTAAGCTCATCGGAGCAGAAGCCATGAAAGTACTTGTAGAAGAGGCACAGGGAAGCCACATCACGCCGGATTGAGAGCGGCTGCTTGTTGAGTATTAAATGTGCGATTTTGATATAGAGAGCTTCGAGAAGTTGGTGATTTTGTTTATTATTTTCGTGGTGTACAATATTCAATAACTAAAACATATTAATTTAAAATTTACACACACACACACACACACACTCAAACACACACACACACACACACAAACATATACATATATATATATATATATATATATATATATATATATATGCGTGTGTATGTGTGTGCAGAAACTTACATTTATAAATATTTTATTGGTGTTAATAAAACAGTGGTCATTGTAATATTGTTATGGTACCCTATCTATAGAAATTGATTCTTCCTTCGTCAATTAATACTAACCCTAGGGGCTTTCGGGGAGGCAGCTGTGGAGGCAGTCAAAAATAGTCAAGACTCAGTCGTGAGGCAGCGTAACAATACAGTTCGGGCGTACACTTCAATTTGCTGGCTACTAACATTCTTAATTGTATATATGTTCTGTTATTCTAACACACTGTCTAAGCGTACCCTCCTGTTCTCGTGTCTTTCTTCTTGGCTCTAGCAGTTCACAACAACATGGCGACGGAGATTTCGCCACAACAAATATAACAGTTATCAAGTATATATGAATATACAAGTATAAAATTGTCAGCAAAACATTTTTGAATACAAAACTAGAAGACATCTTCAGTTTTCTAAAATAAAAAAATAAATAAAAATAAAAATTCTCTTCAAAATCTGACTAAATCAACCTTCTCACTATAACCAAACATAAAAAATACATTAAAGCCCCACCCTTTTTAGCATTAAATAACCCACAGAGGTTGATATACCATTTAACAAAACTCTAACTACTATGATGTACAGATACTGTCTACAGTTGACAACTAACCCTCACTCTGTATCACGTGGACTGACCAAAAAGTAAAAAATTATTTTTTAGCTTACTGGCAGTAACGTGTCTGGGATGGTTTGCAACTTTAAAATATTCTCTAAAGTCATTTTTTTCTCTTGCTTAATTTTAAACTTCCCATGATTAATTGAACGTTTGGTTTTGTTTTAGAAATTGGGAAAAACTTCTCCGGTTGTCGGACTTTAAGTTACAGTTCACCACCATATTTTTTTTTCTTCAATTGGAGTAGCTAGACTAAACTATCGCCCGGTTCACACTCCAGCCACGTCTATTGAACAGGTGAAGAGGCTCATCTCTTGTTCCCTGTTTAGGATATGGTTTCCGGCTTTCTCTTTTCCAATCTTTTCACTCCTTTTTCTTTTTTTTTCAATTGGAGTAGATAGACTAAACTATCACCCGGTTCCCACTCCAGCCACGTCTATTGAACAGGAGAAGAGGCTCATCTCTTGTTCCCTGTTTAGGATGTGGTTTCCGGCTTTCTCTTTTTCAATCTTATCACTCTTACGTATCCCCCTGCACATCAGTGGCGTTACCGCCTTGCTCGGGGTGATAGGATTAAAAAAAGTTATCCTACGTTTATAGCACGACTCGGAGTTTCATGCTCTATGAAATCATCCAATGGATATTATAATATTCTATTATTGTATATTTTTCCATATATATGTGGACAGTCACGACAGACAGATATGCATTATTGTAAGTTTTGAAATTTATAGGTGCACATTTTAGTGTGTTTTGCCATTTGTATTTAGAAAAACAGGTGTGCACTATAGAACGTTTTTTCAGTTCTGGGTGGAGAGACATTTGCGCATTATACACTGTTTTGCCGATTGTAGATGGAGAGACAGATGTGCGTTATAGTATATATTTCCTGTTGTAGGTGGACAGTCCAGACTTTATTTTATGTTTTGTCAATTATATTCACACAGAAAATTAGGTATTATAATATATTTTAGTTGCAAGACTTCACACCGCCTTAGTTGCAAGACTCCACACCGCCGCAAGAACGAGCACCGCAGCCAACAGCATCAAACCCGAAAACCCGAAAACCGCCGTCGAAACACTCGCGGAACTCCCATCCCTATTCCAAGACTCGCACGGCCGCCGAAAGCGGACACCCGCTACTCCACCGCCCGACTTCGCCGGCAGGACCGCGTGGCGGATGTGCAAGCGGTTGAGGGTCGGTAATGCGCACGGACGACCAAAGTTAACGACGGACGATGGGACGATGGTGCCGCCGCCCCGGGGCTGCGAATGCGACCACGAACCCGAGTTCGGACCGACAAGAGGGCATTATATGTTTTGCCAGTTGTATTTGGTCAGACAGCTGTGCGTTATAAATAAGTTTTGTGAAATTTAAACGAATAGGGGATGTGTGTTTTAAAGTAGGTTTTACCAACTGCAATTCGATAGAAAGTAAGCATTAGAGTATGATTTGACAGTTGTAAATAGACAGACAGGTCTGGGGTATAGCGTTTTTTACAAAATTTAGTTTGACAGACAATTGCTTATTATAGTTGTTTTGTAGTTTGAAGCCGTAGGGAGATGGTTAGTGTTTCTTTGATTCGGTCTTGTGTCATACTTAATCGAAATCCCTACATCTTACAAGTTTTATTAAGAAGTGTCATCATCAAAATTATCAGAAGGTTTTCATCGTTGGTTGTCGACAGGTTGGAATAGCATGCATAAGTGTGGAATAGTGTAAGAATAAAATATACATTTTGCATTTTAAAATAGAAATTTATTAAAAAGAAAGGATAACATGAGTTGTAGAACTTACTGTGCAATTAGAAACATTATTAAGAAATTAAGCGTAGAGTTCGTGTTCATTGATAAAGTTAAAGGTATCAAGAGTTGGAAAAATTGTTCGCAGTAGTAATAGTTGAAAGAGTATATGCGTACATCCGTATATATTTATGTATTCAGTATGAATGTCTTTGGATGTAGAAGTAAATGTAAAAGGAACCATCAGAAGGAAAGAGAAAGAGGACAAATGTCCGGGTCAGCTTGAAGCTTCTCTCGTTACTTTTTAGCTTGTCGTCTCCGCTGCTTCCATTCCTGATTGACTTAACTGACGGCGAGATAATTTATACAGTTCTTTTTGAATTTCGCACTGACTCGCGAGAGTCCTCAATACTTGCAAGCCGCTCCCATTGGCCAAAAATTAATTTAACACCCACTTGCGAAATCTGGTTTCGACTTCTTTTCTCACACTTCCCGCCTGTGGAATTCACTTCCGCATACTTGCTGTCCTGACAGTTACGATCTTCAAGAATTTAAATGTAAAGTCAATAGTCATCTCCTGTCACACTAACTTACATCCTCTCTCTCTCTCATGCCTTTTTACATCCACCCCACTCTCTCCAGTACTCTCTTCACTCTCCTACTCTCTTCCTGACACATCCTGCAACCTCTCATTCCTCATAACATTCCTCCTCGTCCACCCCACTCTCATCAGTAATCTCTTCCCTCTCCTAATCTCTTCCTGACACCCCCTGCAACCTCTCACTCCTCAGAACATTCCTCCTCGTCCACCCCACTGTCATCAGTAATCTCTTCCTTCTCCTACTCTCTTTCTGACACCCCTGCAACCTCTCACTCCTCATAACATTCCTCCTCGTCCACCCCACTGTCATCAGTAATCTCTTCCCTCTCCTACTCTCTTCCTGACACCCCCTGCAACCTCTCACTTCTCATAACATTCCTCCTCGTTCACCCTACTCTCATCAGTAATCTCTTCCCTTTCCTACTCTCTTCCTGGCCCTAGCCTGCAACCGCCTACTCTTCACAACATTCCTCCTCGTCCACTGCACACTCATCAGTACTCTCTTTTCTCTCTTACTCTCTTCCTGAAACACTCTGCAACCTCTCATTCATTATAACATTCCTCCTCATCCATCCCACTTTCATCTGTACTCTCTGCTCTCTCCTACTTTCTTCCTGACACACCCTGCACCCTCTCACTCATTGCATTCCTCTTCGTCCACCCACTCACAGGAGTAATCTCTTCCTTCTCCTACTCTCTTCCTGACACACCCTGCAACCTCTCAGTCCTCATAATATTCCTCCTCGTTTACCCACTCTCATCAGCACTCTCTTCCCTCTCCTACTCTTTTCCTGACACACCCTGCACCCTCTCACTCATCGCATTCCTCTTCGTCCACCCACTCACAGGAGTAATCTCTTCCTTCTCCTACTCTCTTCCTGACACACACTGCACCCTCTCACTCATCGCATTCCTCTTCGTCCACCCACTCACAGGAGTAATCTCTTCCTTCTCCGACTATCTTCCTGACACCCCTTGCAACCTCTCACTCTTCATAACATTCCTCATATGTAACTCCCACAACACACAACAGTGGCAGTAAAATGCCTTACTTAGGGTGATATGATTATAAAAAAATTCTATACTATTATAATTTTTTTGTTAAATCATATCACCCCGAGCAAGGCGGTAACGCCACTGATGCGCACTGGGCTACGTAAGAGACAAAAATTAGAAAAGAGAAAGCCGGAAACCACATCCTAAACAGGGAACAAGGGATGAGCCACTTCACCTGTTCAATAGACGTTGGTGGAATGTGAACCGGGCGATGGTTTAGTCTATCTACTCCAATTGGAAAACAAAACAAAACCAAAAACAAAAGAGTGAAAAGATTGGAAAAGGAAAGCCGGAAACAGGGGAAAAGGGACGACCCTCTTCACCTGTTCAACAGACGTGGGTGGAGTGTGAACCGGGCGGTAGTTTGGTCTATCTACTCCAATAAAAGCTTAGGTTAGTGACTTGCTAAGTTTCAACATAGTTAAAGTCCAGTCAAAGAAATTTCTACTAAAAAACAAATCCAATCCTTTAATTAGGCATGAAAAGTTTAAAATTAAACAAAAATTAAGATGTGTGTATAAAGTGGGGGATCAATTCTTTATAGCCACAGTCATTCTTACTCACTTCCTGACACCCCCTATAACCTGTCCCTCTTTCGCATCACTTTCCTTCTATGTAACCCCTGCACAACGGTGGCAGTAAAATACCTTATTTGGGGCGATATGATTATAAAAAAAAATTCAATACTATTATAATGTGGGTATATAGTAGGGGATTAATTCTACATTACAATCAATATATAAACTGATCTCTCAGTTTATGGCCACAGTCACCCTTCTCTTACCAACTTCCTGACACCCCCTATAACCTGTCCCTCTTTCTCATCACTTTCCCTCTATGTAACCCCCTGCACAACAGTGGCAGTAAAATGCCTTATTTGGGGCGATGTGATAATAAATAATTCAATACTATTATAATGTGGGTATAAAGTGGGGGATCAATTCTACATAACAATCAATATATAAACTGATTTCTCACTTTATGGACACAGTCACCTTTCTCTTACCAACTTCCTGACACCCCCTATAACCTGTCACTCTTTCTCATCACTTTCCTCCTATGTAACCCCCTGCACAACAGTGGCAGTAAAATACTTCTTGCTTGGGGCGACACGATTAAAAAAAAAAAAAAAAAAAAAAGAATATTTCTAACAGGGGTCACGACATGTAACGTAAGCAAGATTTAACGTCATAACCGCAAGAAACAAATGATGACAATCGTGAAAAGGGATCGAATTGTAATTGGTGAAACATGGATGCCGAAACTCGTACTGACTTATAACAAATAGAAAAGTTGCATTTTGCTTCGACGTATACAATAAAAGTGACGACGAGAATTTTGAACCACGTTGGTTAAATTTTTCTCTTTGGTGTGTGCAAAATAAATAAATAAATAAATAAAAATATTAGCTCATGTGTTAAAACATAACAGCAACAGCAACAATCACAACAGTCTCATAGGCAGTTGTAGCACGCCAGAAAACACAGTAAAATTTAATTTAAATAATTAAGAAGAAAATTCATCACATTCTTTCATTCCAGACGCGATGGCAAATTCTGTAAATGAATTTGCATATAATTCAGATGAAGGAATTACCTTTTTTTTCCCCCTTATTTTAGAGAATATGAGTAAATTTTCAAAGAGAAATGCAGGGACTCTGAAGAGAAGATAAAAACAAGAGAAAGTGGTAAATTTTTGTTTCAGGTGCCGAATGCTTTTCCCCCTTCAAATTTATCCAAAATAGCATTATTTCTGTGCAAATATATATGCTGAACTCAAATCGACAATTAGTTTTTGAAGAAACCTACCTTTTTTTATTTGAAAATCCATAAAAAAAACGAACTATATCTCGCACTTTTTCTTTCCCGTAACTCTAACGCAGTCATGTAATTAACTGCTGAATGTCTTTCGGCGTAGGACAACAAATTTCGGTCGATTTTCGGTCGATTTTCTTCCTTTACTAAAACTTCCGGCAATTTAGTTCCTGTAATTGGAGTAGATAGACTAAAAAAACGGAGTAGACAGACTAAACTATCACCCGGTTCACACTCCACCCAAGTCTATTGAACAGGTGAAGAGTCTCATCCCTTGTTTCCTGTTTAGGATATGGTTTCCGGTTTTTCTCTTTTCCAATCTTTTCACTCTTACGTAGCCCCCTGCGCATCAGTGGCGTTATCGCCTTGCTTGGGGTGAGATGATTAAAAAAAAAATGAAAGTAATGCGCTATTGTATTTCTACGCTTATTTCTTTCATTGCAGGAAGTACATCGCCGGAAGTTTCAGTAAAGGAAGAAAATTGACCGAAAATCGACCGAAAATCGACCGAAATTTGTTGAACCACGCAGTACGTCATTCTGCAGTTAATTACATGACTTCGTGAGAGTTACGGGAGAGAAAAAATGCGAGATATAGTTCGTTTTTTTTATGGACTTTCAAATAAAAAAACGTAAGTTTCTTCAATAACTAACAGTTGATTTGAGTTCAGCATATACATTTGCACAAAAATAATGCTATTTTTGATAAATTTGAAGAGGGAAAAGCCTTCGGAACTTAAAACGAAAATTTACCGAGAAAGTTAGTATTGGTAGAACATTAAAAAATACTGTGATTTTGTACGAACGAAAAAAAAAAAACTTACGAAAAATTCGCGTAACAGTAAATATTCGGACCCAAATTTTTAGCGAGAAAATCTTGTTATTCAGTACTCGTTGAAAATGTATGAATCTAGCGAAAAAAAAAATGAAAAAATAAAAAAGACGAAAATTTTGTCACATATGCTGAAATCGTTAACAAGGCGTGTGAAAAATTCATATTAAACGAACTGATATGGATAAAGTGATAATTTTCTTTCAAGGGTTAATGATGAGAAAAGATGCAAAAATACGGACGAGAATTCTAACGAAAACTTGAACTGAATAATAAATGTTCAAACAGGAAATATCGGTCGAACATCAGAAATTCTAACCTGAGACAAGATGCCGAAGGAATTAAAGAAAAAAAAAGAATATGGCTACATAAAAGCGAAGTAAAATGTCGAAAAAGAAAAATAATTCCATGTTTCACATGTGGAATAATACGTCTTCGAGACAACTGTCTCTTTAAGAATTCGAGAATACTGAAAAGTCACACCGTAAAGCATAGAAAATTTATCACAGAAAAGAATTCGTAAACAGCGTTGCGATGGGGAAATAATGTTAGAAAACTAAGAAAAAATATTATGTCCATGAAAATTAATAATGTAGATGTCAAAATATAACTAAATACTAATAGTGATATTAGAATGACCAATGAAAACACCTGGAAACCAAATATATTTTAAAAAGCGGCAAATAACTGTCAGGTTAGAAATATTTTTTTTTATTAGCGAAATGGCATGAACAGCCTCATTAGGTAACAAATGTGTAAATTCTAAGGCTTATATGTTAAAAACACTACAAAATTATTCAGTACTTATTTCATGGATTTGTAAGAGTTGTGTGATTAAACTGTAAATGTTTATTTAAAAAATGGAAGTGAACAACCGACCAGTTTAAAAAAAAAACAGAATGAAAATTTAAAGGAAGAATTGTAAAATGTTTCGCAGTTGATATGTCGGCTAGTTGGATCGGTGTTCCAAATACAAAATATAGTAATTTACTAAGCGCAGCTTAGATGCGGCACAAGGCCGAAAGTATGGGGCACCCAGTTAGGATCGAACTCAATGCTTAATTGCAATAGTTCTAGCGAGACAAGCTTGCTAGCCATTACACCACCTCGAGGTGCCCCGAATACAAAATATAAAGTGAAAAATGGCTCGACACTAGTATTTAAACTAAAACGTTGGGTACCATTCGCAACATTGGATTAAGTCAACAAAGAATTTGTTGGTTGTTTTATTTTTATGGCAAATCAACCTCGGCGGGTTGCCAACTAAACTTTATTTATTTACTGCTGGTAAACTTTTTTCTTTCAACAATTTATTGTTGTTTATACAAGTTTTTGTATCTAGTAACACATTTTTCTTTTTCGAGTATCAAGATTTGTTTTTAAGAGCAGGGTCCCCAAGTCATACACTGTTATTTAACCCATAACTGGAGGAAAGGGACGGAATAATACCTTTCTAAAATGTACCGCTGCTTAAGTAAATGCAGAGTATTCAACTGGAATATCGAACTCGGCTCACCGATTTCTCTTTCCGAGTCGATATCCACTGCACCACAACGCACATCTGTCACTAAACGCTTACAGCATCTGGTACTCCCACGCGGTCACCCATCTAAGTACGGACCAGGGTCAACGTTGCTTAACTTCGGTGATCGAGCGAGAACCATCGTATTCAACGTGATAGGCCGTAAGCCACAAATAGCGCCACTAATGAAAACATTATTTTAATGTCGTACTAACCTTTAAATGCCACCTGAGAAAATTTGGGCCCAATCGGATTGTTAGTTTACAAATTACAGTTATTTAAGTGAAGTTACTGAAAATTCTGAATTTCGTGTGTTGATAAAGCATTGCTTTCTGATGGGGAAAAATACTGTTCAAGCAAAGCAATCGCTTGATTAAGTACATTCGGTCCATGCTACGTTGGAAAGAACTGTTAAACCTCTAGGGCCATTGGTATCATATTTGATACAGTATGAAAACAAGCCTTGAAAGAAATATTTTCCTGAAAAATTTTTTAAGAGAAATATTTTATAAATTTCAAATGAAAGCAGTACTGACTGATCAGTCAATGAATACCAAATGTTTCCTTATAAAGAAAATACCAAATGTTTCCTTATAGGGAAATACTGTATCAAATATGATACGAATGTCCCTAGAGGGTTAAGAGATGGTATGCTGATTTTAAACGCGGTCGCACAAACAGAAATGATGCTGAACGCTCAGGTCGCCTAAACATATCATATCAGAAGGTAGTGTAGTTACCATTTTGCATGAATATTTGTCAATGAGAAAGCTGCATTCAAAGTTGGTGACACGCTTGCTGACATTTAATAAAAAATAACAACGCGTCGTCGATTCAGAGCGTTGTTTGCAACTGTTTCCCCGCAACAAGAAGGAGTTTTTGCATAAGTATGTGACAATGGAGGAAACATGAATCTACCACTTCACTCCAGAGTCAAATCGACATTCAGCTGAATAGACAGCAGCAGGTAAAAGTCGTTCAAAACAACCAAAGACGCAAACATTAACAGGCAAGGTTTTAACCTTCGTATTTTGGGATGCTTAAGATATTTTGTTTATGGATTACCTTGAGAGGGGAAGAACCAACAATAACGAATATTATATAGCGTTGTTTGTGCGTTTGAAGAAAAAAAATCGTCAAAAACGGCTCCAAATAGAGAAGAAAAAGTTAACTTTTACCAAGAAAATTCGCTGTGTCGCAAATCGATCGCAATGAATTGCACTTCGAATTCTTACTGCAACCACCGCATCTCTAGATCTGGCCGTCAGCGACTACTGGCTGTTGGTAGACCCCAGAAGATGCTCCAGGAAAAAAGATTTATCACCAATGAAGATGTTATATCGGTAACTGAAGCATATTTTGAGGCCAAAGACAAGTCGTTATTACAAAAATCCACCGAATTGTTAGGGAATCTTTGTTATCAGTGTATCACCTTCGAAGGAGACTATGTTGACGAATAAAGTCAATTTTTTTCCTTAAAAGTTGTTGTTTTATTAGTTAGGCACGAGATACCCCGAGCAAGGCGGTAACGCCACTGATGTGCAGGGGGCTACATAGGAGTGAAAAGATTGGAAAAGAGAAAACCGGAAACCGCATCCTAAACAGGAAACAAGGGATGACCCTCTTCACCTGTTCAATAGACGTGGGTGGAGTGTGAACCGGGTGATATATATATATATATATATATATATATATATATATATATATTGACGGATGTGTGTTGTGGTGCAGTGGATATCGGCTCGGAAAGAGGAATCGGTGAGCCGAGTTCGATTTCCAGTCAAACCACTCTGCATTCACTTTCGCACTGGTACCCTAGGGAAAGGTATTAATCTGTCCCTTCCCTCCAGTTATGGGTTAAATATCTGAGGTCTGCTGTTCATGCGATTTGTGGCAAACTTCTGCGCCGATTGTTTGTTATCAGCAGTTCCAAAAAGTGTGGATGGTGCTACACAATCCTTCACCACTCTAATCAATTCTTTGTGTGGTAGTCTAACTGAGGTTAGACACTCATACGTCGAAATCGATGGGAGAGTCCATAATATATATATATAAAATATGTGTCATTCGGCAGGATTCGAACCTGCGACCCCTATCCACATAGGGAAATCCACCATGTGATCTGACGATGAGTCTAAACGAAGTCAACTTTTGCCTGTAACATATTTTTCGAATTCATCGTCATAACCCTCCCTGCTCTGAAATGTATCGTAATGTCAGCAAATGTAAACATGTTACGGCAATTAACGAAGATTAACGAAACTTGGTTTATAAACAACCGACAATTTGAAATAATTTGTTTGAACATTATTTTTGATCGATACTCATATTTAAGTAGATATTCTGTTTATAATCAAACAGTATTATATATTTATTTCTACCGGCCTGATTATTGACGATAATTTTTTCTTACGAAAATGTGTGTCATTCGGCAGGATTCAAACCTTCAACCCCTATCCACATAGGGGAAGCCATTATGTAATCACACACACACACACACACACACACACACACATATATATATATATATATATATATATATATATATATATATAGCAGGAAGGTAAATTCCAAAAACCCGATCCTAGTTAATATCAAAAATTTTATTTTAATATTAAAAAATGATACAGGAAGAGAGCTCCATGTAATAAAATATTACAGAGCAAATATAAATTAAAAAAGGATTAATTCAGTGATGTTGGATGATCATTTCGATATGAAAATCCCCACGGATTACCTCAGCAACAGAAAAATCCTTTCAGAAACTGGAGCTCCAGTTCCTGAAAGGATTTTTCTGTTGCTGAGGTGATGTGTTATCCCCCATGGGGATTTTCATATCGAAACATCACTGAATTAATCCTTTTTTAATTTATATATATATATATATATATATATATATATATTAAAAAAGGATTAATTCAAAGATGTTGAATGGCTATTTCGATATGAAGATCCCCACGGGGGACGACGCATCACCTCAACAACAGAAAAAAACCTTTCAGAAACTGTTGCTGAGGATGATCGTAGTGCTTCATATCGAAATGGCCATTCAACATCTTTAATTAATCCTTTGAATTAATCCTTTTTTAATATATATTTGCTCTGTAATATTTTATTACCTGGAGCTCTCTTCCTGTATCATTTTTTAATATTAAAATAAATTTTGAATATTAATTAGGATCGGGTTTTTTGGAATTTACCTTCCTGCTTTTTTCCCTTGGATTGAAGTATCTGAATTAAAATATATATATATATATATATATATATATATATATATACTGACAGAAGCATACATCTTTTGTGTCATTAATTCGCTCATATATATAATGACTTAATGAATTAATGACACAAAAGATGTATGCTTCTGTCTGTATATATATATATATATATATATATATAATGTCACTTAATTAGGTATCTTCTACTCGTATCGGTGCCGTCAGCCTGAAGCGTTGATAGAAGACTGTTTTGATTCCATCCAGCATTTTGTTTACGCCAAAATATGCCCTGTATGAGTCGTGAAATATCTAACCGGTTATAAAGTGCACACTTCGCCGAATGGGGTATCACTGCCGACTGAGCATACCCTGGAGAAATTACCCGTTCGCACATAAGCGCTAATGTCTATTTGTATTAGCTGCAATAAGTATTGAGGCGATGTAAATTTCTTGAGATATGCAACTTCACTGGATAATTTATGTCTAAATTTACGAGATAAGGAATTAATCATATACCAAATAACAATATATATATATATATATATATATATATATATATATATATATATATATATTGTCATCCGCAGACAGAGCTGTTTCGCCGTATCACAGCTCATCAGTACGGTTAGACTCCGATTGCTTTTTTACCCAAAAAAAGATACTCGGATTGAAACCCGACCGAAATGACGTCAGTCGGCGACTCCGCCTCTATGGGCGTTCGGTAGAAGTAGGCAGAGTTTTTAGCGCATATCATTATACGCGGCCAATAGCTAGAGCTATTTCATATATATATATATATATATATATATATATATATATATATGAAAGAATCCAACAATATCCTCAAAACTGGGTAACGCATGTAAGTACTTGATACTTTAAGAGCCGCTTAGATATAACAGCAGACTAAAAGTAGGGGGTACCCAGTGAGGATCGAACGCTCTACTCAATAGCGAGACAAGCTTGCTATCCAGTGCACCACTTTGGTTCCAGAATGCAGGCAATAGATTATAAGACAATCAACTTTGCACATTCTTATTTTTCTTCTGTGTGTCTGTTCCTCAAGAAATTTGGCGATCATGGCTTTTCACAACTTCCCGTCATTTGTATCTGTTAGTAAAAAATTGCTATAACTCCCAAGATCTTCATGTACCCTAGAAATCAAACAGTACATACAATTTATTTCTAGCAGCCTGATTATTTACGATCAATTTTTGTTACGAAAATATGTGTCATTCGACAGGATTCGAACCTGCGACCCCTATACACATAGGGGAATTCACCATGTGATTTGACGGGTTTTTGACCTCTGACGATCAGTCAAATTAAGCCGATAACACAATTTTCGAATTTATCATAATAACCATCTCTGCTCTGAAAACTATCGTAATGTCAACAAATGGAAACATGTTACGGAAATTAACGAAGATTAACGAAACTTGGTTAGAAACAACCGACATTTTGAAATGATTTGTTTGAACATTATTTTTGATCGATACACGCATTTAAGTTAATATTCGGTTTATAATCAAACAGTATATAAATATGTTACGGAAATTAACGAAGATTAACGAAACTGGTTATAAACAACCGACATTTTGAAGTGTCTTTCTTTTGTACGCTATGTATAAGTGTCCGTTTTGCTTCTACTTTTCTTGTAATTTCGTCGTTGCGCACATGTTCAGTCCGTTCTATTCTCAGCATATTTCTGTAGAACTACATATCTGTTACCTCAAGTCTCTACTCCGTCTGCGACCAGAGTGTTCAGAATTCACTGTTATAGCCATTGAATATTTGATCAATCATTCCAAAGTCAGTTCATGGAATTACAATCTCAAGAATTAACGATTCCTGTTTCTGCAAAAGAGACTCAGAGAACACAACGTGTAATTTCTATAATATTAAAGCTTTATGATATTACTGTCCCTTTTAATTCACACAAAATCATCGTCCGGCCACGTAAAACCACACATCTATAAAATCTGTCTATTTTAAATTATCCATTTGATATATTTAATCGTGTAATTTCTGTAATTTATGATCTTACTGTCTCCATTAATTCATTCAAACCAGGTGTGCAACCCCGTAAAATGACACCTACGCCAATTTGGTCGAATCAATGATTCTGAGTGGTCAATATTTCTGGCATAACAGCGGCTATTTCGAAAATGGTAACAAGAATTTGACATGAAAATGTCTTGGCCGTTAGTGTCGCCTCGTTTCTATGAAGCAGGTTTTCATGCACGTTCATCTCCCTAAAAAAACCTTCGTTAATAAGAACCACAAAGCGAGACTAGCAACTAAGCTTTTTGTCCGGACCGATAAAATTAAATGTTGGTTGTTTTTATGGCAAATCAACCGCGGTGAGTCATTTATTGCCAACTGAATTTTATTTATTTATTGCTGGTAATACCTTTGTCTTTCAACAATTTTTTGTTTTTATATAAGTTTTTGTGTCTAGTAATATTTTTTTCTTTTCGAGTATCAAGATTCATTGGGATTTGTTTTTAAGGGCAGGGTCCCTAAGTCCTAACCTTGTTATTTAACCCATAACTGGAGAGAAGGGACGGATTAATACCTTTCCCAAGGATACCAATGCTTAAGTGAATGCAGGGTATTCAACTTGAATTTGAACTCGGCTCACCGATTTCTCTTTCCCAGCCGATAACCACTGCACCACAGCGCACACACGTCACTAAACGGTTACAGCACTTTGTATTCCCAAGCGGTCAACCATCTAAGTACTGACCAGGCTCAACGTTGCTTAACTTCGATGATCGAGCTAG
The DNA here is from genome assembly GCA_037127315.1 of Ascarosepion bandense. NCBI lineage: Eukaryota > Metazoa > Mollusca > Cephalopoda > Sepiida > Sepiidae > Ascarosepion > Ascarosepion bandense. The sequence continues at coordinate 12,964 of JBBBDQ010002235.1, read as the reverse complement.
AACCGGTGTATTCAACGTGATATGGCCGTAAGCATGCACGTCCGTCACTAAACGCTTACAGCACCTGGTATTCCCAAGCGGTCACCCATCTAAATACTGACCAGGCTCAGAGTTGCTTAACTTCGGTGATCGTGCGAGAACCGGTGTATTCAACGTGATATGGCCGTAAGCCTAAAATTAAATGTATACTATGGACAGAACATGTGAAAAACAAAGACGTTTAAGAGAGGATGAAAACAAAAAGGAAATTGATACTTAACATCAGGTAAAGGCAGCTGAAGTTTCTGGAACATGTAATGAGGAAGGGGGCTTGGAGAATCTGATACTCACAGGTAAGATAAATGATGGAAACGAAAGGAAACTGATACTTAACATCAGGTAAAGACAGCTGAAATTTCTGGGACATGTAATGAGGAAGGGGGGCTTGCAGAATCTGATACTCACAGGTATGATAAATGATGGACACGAAGGACACTGATACTTAACATCAAGAAAAGCCTGCTGAAGTTTCTGGGACATGTAATGATGAAGGAGAGCTTGGAGAATCTGATACTCACAGGTAAGATAAATGATGGACACGAAAGGAAACTGATACTTAACATCAGGAAAAACAGCTGAATATCTGAGATATGTAATTAGGAAGGAGGGCTTGGAGAATCTGATACTCACAGGTCAGATAAATGATGAAGACAAAAAGGAAATTGATATTTAACATCAGGCAAAGACAGCTGAAGTTTCCGGCACATATAATGAGGAAGGAAGGCTTGGAGAATCTGATACTCAGGAAACGGATAGAGGGATACAGAAGCAAGGGGAAGCAACGCATGAAGTATTTGATGGGCATGATCTGATGGATGGCGGAACAGAGTTTGAGAGGCGTCACAAGAGAAGGGGTGTTAAGAACTACAAGGAACAGAGAGATGTGGAGGGCCATGATCGCCCAAATCACGAATAGACTCAGGACATAGAAGAAGAAGAATATTTCAAGTCAGGCGCATACGCTGCTTATCTAAGTGTTCTTGACAGGCTCTAAAGGGTAATCAGTAATGTGATAGGTACAGACTTGGCTGCTCGACTCCAGCCACTGGTGCCTCTGATACAGGTGTTTATTCGTGCAACCAGATTGGCAGCTGGATCCCACAGTTAGATCAACCAAATGCAGACGACAATTCTACTCCATTAGCTTCTTTTTTCTCGCACTTACCGCTTGTGGAACTCTCTTCTATATTCTTGCTTTCCTGAGGGCTACAACCTCCGAAATTAAAATTCAATGTCAATACCCATCTCTTAACCATTTACTCTAGTTCTTTCTACATAGAGCCTGTATATATCTTCCTTTCTCTCTACCTTTGCAACTGTCCTCACACCTGTATTCCCATCCTGTCATCACACCTGTATTCCAATCCTGTCATCACACCTGTATTCCCATCCTGTCATCACACCTGTATTCCCATCCTTAACTGGTTCGTCTTTCTCTTTACTCTCCTCCTGTCTAATCTTTTTACTCTTATGTAGCCCCATGCACATCAGTGGCGTTACTGCCTTTCTCGGGGTGATACGAGCCTGAATTCGTATTCGGAGGCCACAATTTAAACAACCTAAGGTACGCAGATGATACAGTGATGATAGCAGACACAGAAAGGATACTACAAGACCTCCTACAGAAGGTAGCTGAGGAAAGTAAGAAGAAAGGACTAGAAATAAACTTCACGTAAAGAGGGCAGCCCAAAATGCCAAATACAGGTCTGGGATACCAGAAGCAAGCAGGTACAAAAATTTAAATACCTGGGAAGCGTTATAACAGCAGACGGAAAGTGCGACACAGAGATACGAAGGCGAATTGGCATGGCGAAGGAAGCATTCCAGAATTTGAGCAAGGTATTAAGAAACAGGACAATTTCGCTAGAAACAAAGAAGAGAGCATTGGATTGCTACGTGATGTCCGTCCTTCAATATGGCAGGGAATGCTGGACAATATCATCAAAGATGAAGGAAAATCTTGAAGCAACTGAAATGTGGTTCTACAGAAGAATGCTGCGAATATCATGGATCAAGCATGTGAGCAATGGTGAGATCTTAGAAATGATGGAAACAAAAAAGGAAATTAATACTGAGCATCAGGGAGAGACAGCTGAAAGTGTCGACGCCGATAGGTGTGCTAGAACATGGATCTCCAGGCAACAAACGTAACCGTTGAATGAATTGTACTACTGGGATCACGTGACCATAAATATTTAGTATATAAAACACTCAGACAGAAGTCTGAGTGTGTTGTGTGCTTAGCACAAGCCTTGTCGGTCTCTCTGTCTTCGGGCGGAGAGTAACCCAATCGAGATACAGCCGAAAGGTAAAGTCTCGTCTGCGGAATATTAGACAATTTATTTATTTTATTCTCGGGCTATATAGACTGGATTGCCGACATTAAAAAGCCTTGTGCCACATTTTGTGGGGAGGCAACTAAATACTGTTCTATGTTGTGCATCAGTGCGAACACTTACCTTGTCGGTCTTTCAGCCTTCGGGCGGAGAGAAACCCAGTCGGGACGCCACCGAAGTGTGGAGTCTGGTCTGGTACTAACTTTTCTACTCTAATTAATTTTAAGGTCTCGTAAAAATTAGACAAGGTACTAACCCCTGCTATGTGCAGGGGCTATGGGAACTTTTTGCCTGGGCTTTAGTGCTCAGATTCTCCACTATGAAAAGGCCTAGTGTAATTAGAAAATTAATTTTTGACCAATCTATATAGCACGGAGTTCCCACGTTAAAAAGGCATTGTGCCACATTGCGCCTCGGTGGGGAGGTAGACAAATATCGTTCGGTGTTGTGCATCAGCGCGAACACTTGCTTTGTCGGGCTCTCTACCTTCGGGCGGAGAGTAATTCAGTCGAGACTCCGCCGAAAGTTAGTCTCGTCTAGGGTATTATGGGACAATAGATTTTTGCCCCATTTTAGGGCCTGGACACCCCATATTAAAAAGGTCTTGTGTCACATTCCGCCTCGGTTTGGAGATAGATAAATACCGTTCTGTGTGGTGCATCAACCAGAACTAACCTCGTCAGACTCTGCTTTTGGGAAGGGGGAAAACCAAACGGGGCTCAGCCGAAGAGCAGAGTCTCGTCTGGTGAAAATTAGACAAGGTACTAACCCCTGCCATGTGCAGGGGCGATGGGAAATTTTTGCCCGGGCTTTAGTGCTCAGATTCTCCACTATGAAAAGGCCTAGTGTCATATTCTGCCTTGGTGGGGAGGCAGATAAATACCGTTCTGTGTTGTGCATCAACCAGAACTAACCTCGTCAGACTCTGCTTTTGGGAAGGGGGAAAACCAAACGAGGCTCAGCCGAAGAGCAGAGTCTCGTCTGGTGAAAATTAGACAAGGTACTAACCCCTGCCATGTGCAGGGGCGATGGGAAATTTTTGCCCGGGCTTTAGTGCTCAGATTCTCCACTATGAAAAGGCCTAGTGTCATATTCTGCCTTGGTGGGGAGGCAGATAAATACCGTTCTGTGTGGTGCATCAACCAGAACTAACCTCGTCAGACTCTGCTTTTGGGAAGGGGGAAAACCAAACGGGGCTCAGCCGAAGAGCAGAGTCTCGTCTGGTGAAAATTAGACAAGGTACTAACCCCTGCCATGTGCAGGGGCGATGGGAAATTTTTGCCCGGGCTTTAGTGCTCAGATTCTCCACTATGAAAAGGCCTAGTGTCATATTCTGCCTTGGTGGGGAGGCAGATAAATACCGTTCTGTGTTGTGCATCAACCAGAACTAACCTCGTCAGACTCTGCTTTTGGGAAGGGGGGAAACCAAACGAGGCTCAGCCGAAGAGCAGAGTCTCGTCTGGTGAAAATTAGACAAGGTACTAACCCCTGCCATGTGCAGGGGCGATGGGAAATTTTTGCCCGGTCTTTAGTGCTCAGATTCTCCACTATGAAAAGGCCTAGTGTCATATTCTGCCTTGGTGGGGAGGCAGATAAATACCGTTCTGTGTTGTGCATCATTCTAGTGTCGTGCCACATTGAAAGAATTGCTTCTTTGTCGAGAGAATTAATCGGAGAGTTTTATAGAGAGTATTATAGAGAGTATTATTCGAATGATTTCTTTAGTACGTTGGCTTTACACGAACATATCCAAATATAATAACTCGCAAATAGCGAGTTACCATAACTCTCTTTCAGAATAACGTTACAAAAAGTAACTTTTTAAAGAAATCGTTGAATATTCCTGGGATTTATAGTGAATTGATTTCCTGTTGCATTCTTCACGGTGTTTTATCGAGACACCGCTTTTAGTTAGCCGGTCTTTAACTCCTCGAGAATTCTTTCATTCTTTTTATAGGTCATATTTTTCATTCTACCGGCTTACTAACAACCCGTCTCACTCAAAAGTATTGAGTAGTTTAGCCAGTTTAGTTGCCGACATTCCGACAAAGAATTTATTCTATACGAGTGAGGTGTGCAGTCAAAACTTTCGTTAAAATATTTATATCGATCTGTCGTCTAAAATTCCTGCAACATATACGTTTTTGCACCTATTAAATTATCTTACATTAAGACATAAGACAAAAAATTCAAACCCCTGAGTATGACAAGATGGATATATATATATATATATATATATATATATATATATATATATATATATATAGTGTATCGAGGCAGCAAATAATTTTCTAAACATATACTATTAAATATAAGAGACAATGAGTGTCTATTATGTTTAATCATGAGCCGTTCTAAACGTCGTATTATGGCTTTAATTTTAGTTGAAAATAAAGACAAAATTCTCCAACATTTGGATAATTTTTATTAATTTGGTTCTAAGATTTCGGCTCACATGAGCCATCTTCAGAGAGGTTATTTAGACGGTAATATAATAACATCTACCATCACTGACGATTTTATTTTGTTGACATAAACTCCGCTAAGCATGTTTTTGTCTTTATTTTCAACTGAAATAAAAGCCAAAATACGACGTTTCATGATGAAACATAATAGACATTCATTGTCTCATATATTTAATAGTATACGTTTAGAAAAATATATATATATGCACAAAGATAACTGAAAGAGAATTGACTGGACTGACACTGCCTCACTACGCTCTCTCAATCTCCCCATAGTCGTGACAAGAGGCAAATAAATAAATTCGTCATCCAGTTAGAAGCCTGTTCTGCTGTAACACAGCTAATCAGTGTAACTAGACATCCATTTCATTCCAGCCAGGATCAAAACTCGACCGATTTGGTGTCAGTCGGAGTCACTAATCCCTAAATCATAGGTGTATGGAATCAGAGAAGGGAAATTTTAGCGTGTTGTAAATAAACGGGATATACACACGCCAGTCACCGAAAGGACTCAATTCATTGCTGAAGAGTAATACATAAATTGTGGATATCGTAACTGTTGTTTGTTTTTTTTAGAATTTTCCTCTCTAGAGAGCTCATTCGTAATGAGAGCATAATACACTCCTGATCAAAAATTTAAGACCACTTAAAAATCTTTAAAAAGAATTTTTTTTTACAGAGAGATTTTAAACTCCTCCCACTTAAGGTTACCAATACTACAATCTAAAAGGTTATGGAAACAAAAAGCTACATTCCAAACATTTTATTTAGAAATTTACATTTTTATAAAATGAGGCGATTTACACATGATCAAAATTATAAGACCAGAGGTATAAATTGTTAGATCTATGGCAATTCCAATGTTTTTAGTTCAGTTAGAGATTAGCCATCACTGCGTAAAGGTGTTACCATGCCTAAAGCAAGCAAACTTACCAAAGTTGAGCGTTCTCGAATTCTAGAATTCCTTAAGCAAGGTTTGTCACAGCGGGCGATCGCAGCTAAGGTAAATCGCAGTAAAACTGTGATTTGCAACTTTCTAAAGAACAGTGAGAATTATGGAAAAGCAAAATCCTCTGGTAGGCCCCAAAAAATTTCTCCTGCATTGAGTAGGAGAATAAGACGGGTTGCTATGAAAGACGGGGGACTTTCTTCTAGTCTAGACTTTCTTCTCTCTGAAGATGGCTCATGTGAGCCGAAATCTTAGAACCAAATTAATAAAAATTATCTAAATGTTGGAGAATTTTGTCTTTATTTTCAACTAAAAGTCACAGATGCTGATTGCAGTCCCGTAACCATCAGACGACACTTAAGACAAAAAGGCATGGTAAATAAAAAGCGTAAACAAATTCCTCGGCTGCTTCCACATCACAAGTTGGGCCGCTTCAAGTTTGGTCATGAATACCAAACATGGGATGTTGAGAAGTGGAAAAAATTCAGTCTCGATTGTCCTGATGGCTTCCAACGATATTGGTATAACAAAAACATGCCTCCTGAAATTTTCTCCGCACGTCATAGTGGTGGAGGGTCCCTAATGGTATGGGGTGCCTTTTCTTACAGAGGGACGATGGAGCTCCAAGTGATGCAGGGTCGTCAGAGAGCGGCTGGTTGTGTTAACATGATACAAAAAGCATCTTTGATGACGGAGGGCCATCGTTTGTGTGGGGATGGATGGTTATTCCTACAGGATAATGCTGCAATCCATGTTGCAAGAAGGACCGTGACTTTTCTACAAGAAAATGGGTCCACCTCTTGTGACATCCTGCATGCTCGCTGGACTTGAACCCAATTGAAAATGTTTGGGGATGGATGACAAGAGATGTTTATCGAAATGGCAAACAATATTCAACAAAAAATGAACTTTGTGAAGCCATCTTCAGAAGCTGGAGCAACATCCCCCCGCACCTTAATGGAAACGCTTATTTCTAGCATGCCCGACAGAATTTTTGAAGTCATCAAAAGCAGTGGAGGTAGACGTCATTATTTAATTTGGTTGTTGAATATTTTCATACACTTTTTGTACAATTTCGTAGAATTTTTGTCTCTGGTCTTATAATTTTGATCATGTGTAAATCGCCTCATTTTATAAAAATGTAAATTTCTAAATAAAATGTTTGGAATGTAAGTTTTTGTTTCCATAACCTTTTAGATTGTGGTATTGGTAACCTTAAGTGGGAGGAGTTTAAAATATATCTGTAAAAAAACATTATTTTTAAAGATTTTTAAGTGGTCTTAAATTTTTGATCGGGAGTGTATATTCGTACACACACAGGTTTTTATTATAATATTGTAGCGTGTACTCATCGACAGAGATTTATTTATAATATAAATATCTGTATCTTTCGGAGGGTTCTGAGGGTGGTTAGGTGTAGAGTTGGTACCCCGTTGTTGCGAATGAACCTGCCCAAATATCAAATGAAAGAAAACTTCCGGAAACGCTTTAATTTCACGCATGCGCATACCGGCAGACGTACTCCACGCTTTATTTTAATACACAAAATCTGGTCGACAATTTCAAATAAGAAGCATTCACTTTCATAACGTTTGTGGTAATATAAAACATATGTGTGTCTGTGTGTATCCTCGGTTCGTTTATTGTCTATTCTTACTCGACCTATTTAAATATAAATAAGTACATTTTTTTTTTGTTGCGAAAAACAAACTTCCTTCAGCTGTTTGCTCTCAAAAATTACGTCGTTTGTAATAAAATAACAAAACAACGTGCAAAGAAGAAAGTATTTCTGTTAGATTTGTTTCTTTTCTCTGTTCCAACTGAGAGGCAGACCAGCAAGACTTTAAATTCAAAAAATATCATTTTTCACTCTTGATATCTTTTTTGCTTCCAAAATCTGAATGTAGTCCCCACCAGCCTATCGACACAAATAAGTGGATATTATTACGTTTTTTTTTCTATTTATTATTTATTTTTTGCTTGTTTATTTTATTTTTTTTATCGACCAAGCGTGTAATGTGACATTGACGTTAAAGTTCTTCTGCGGTTTCTGCTTTAGAAACAAGGCGAACAGACTATTATCGTGTTTCACGCGCGTTAATATGAAGCGCTTCGTGACATTTCCGTCTGCTCACTGACTGATTGACAGTTGAAGTCAAAAACATATAGATATTTACCTAACAATATTACTCTTAAAAGATGAAGCATTTGATACATTTCCTAGACTACATTTTTACTACATATTCCCTTCCAACTGTACTACTGTCACACACAAAAAACAAGCACGTTATATATATATATATATATATATATATATATATATATATATATATTCTAAACATATACTGTTAAATATAAGAGACAATGAATGTTGAAAATAAAGAGAAAAATTCTCCAACATTTGGATAAATTTTTATTAATTTTTTATTAACTTTTACACACTAAAAAGAACCTTCAGATATTGGAGGCCATCTACATGAAATCCAAACAACCCACAATTAATAAAATCACCTTTAAATCCGGTCATAACACATTACATTGCATTTGAATACATGGTTCTGTTGTCATTTCGCGCCATCACGCGGTGTGACGTCATAGAACCGCATTGCAAACTGCGTTTGTTATTTATGGTAACTGTTGTCGTTGCCTAGCTGAGTTTTATGTCAACACAAAATAAAATCGTCGGTGATGGTGGATGTTATTGCGTTCCCGTCTTAATAACCTCTCTGAAGATGGCTCATGTGAGCCGAAAGCTTAGAACCAAACAAATAAAAAATTATCCAAATGTTGGAGAATTTTTGTTTTCATTTTCAACTGAAATTAAAGCCAAAATACGACGTTTAGAACGGCTCATGATTAAACATAATAGACATTCATTGTCTTTTATATTTAACAGTATATGTTTAGAAAATTATCTGCTGCCTCGATACATTATATATATATATATATATATATATATTCGCCGAGTTTGTATTTTTTGTTATTCTTATGCAGATGTTAAATAAAAAAAGTAATCTTTTCAACTTTAAAGTAAACATTTACTCAGTTTGCTACTTGACTCCTCTTATTGTGATCAAGTTTTTGCCGAACATTCAGATTTATTCAGGTATTATAATTTCGGTATAATTTATTTTTGTAAACCATATTACTACGGTATCAATGGCAAGGAAGAAACAGATTAGCATTGAAAGAAAAAAGCTCAGGTTGAAATTCTTTCGAAAGAAGGATATTCTAAACGTGCTATCGCTAAAAACTTAAGACTATCAAAAAATGGCCTGCATTATTGCCTTCAACGACTTCGTGAAACTGAGTTAAATATTAACAGAAAAAGATCTGGTAGGCCCAGAATAACATCTATTGTAGAGGATAGGATCTTGGTCATATCTAGTAAGATGAATAGAAGAAAAACCGCTCCGGAATTAACAATTGAAATGAATTCTATTCGGAAACATCCAGTATCTGTTACTACTGTTAAGAGATGACTTTATTCTGCTGGGCTTAAAGATTGTGTAGCAGTTAAGAAGCCACTATTAAAGAAGGAGAATAAGGGATGAAATTGATCGTACAGTTCGAAATGAACTTCCTAAAAATGAACAAATGTTGTTTGTATGCTTGCAGGATGCTTGGAAATCACTTTCACCAACTTATTTTTATAAGTTATTAGAAAGAATGCCAAGGATTTGATCTGCAGCAATAAAGGCTCGTGGTGGTTTCTTTGATGAAAAGAAAATATGAATTAACTTTAATTAAATTTGAAATTACTCTATGTTAATTTTGGTTTTAATTATTGTACAATTGTGAAAAACAATGAAATATATCTATATTTATTCTTCTAAGAGATAAAATTTGTTATTTTTTTCTCTTAGAGAATAAATCTAAGTGGTCCCAAACTTATGGTCAGTAGTGTATATATATATATATATATATATATATATATATTTATATATATATATATATATATATATGAGTTGAATATATGGATCGAAATCCGACAAGATGAATAGAATAAAGAACAAGTAGGAAAAACGTCTTTAATTTAACATGTTTCACTTATAACAAGTTTCTTCAGACATTTAATGAGGACGAATGATTTAAAATTTCGAGAGACAGTATTTTTAAATGAGGTATAGTTTCAAAGGTCAGGTATATGTCACGTGTCATAAGGCAACGAATGAATATTAAATGTAGACGATAAAACTTATGTTGGTTTAACTGTATGTGTCAATGCGTTTATTTAAAATTAAATAAGAGAAAACAGTTATGAATGTATGCGCTGAGAGAAATCAAATGATGGAAAGATTTTTACTCTAGATAACGTAAAAATTCAGTACGAATCATGAACGAAATATATTTCCGTTTAAATTTCAGTGAAATATTCCACGTGATCACATAATTTCAAACGTCAGGTATTCATGTCCCGTGTGATTAAGCAACTAATGAATACTTTTCTACTTGTTCTTTATTTATTCTATTCATATATATATATATATATATAGTCATCCGCAGACAGATCTGTTTCGCTGTCTCAGGCGAGTCAGTAAAGCTACTAAGGCTACTAAGTCGGCTGAAAAACGTTGAGACGAAAAAGAGTTCCACAGGCGGAAACAGCGAGAGAAGAAACTGTTAACATAGACCATACGGTTGTATCTAGCCAATTTAACCAATGAGACAATCTTCTATATCAATCTCATTGGGTTAATGGAAAGTGATTAAATGTATTGTCCATCTTGCTTTCAGTACTGATTTTCTCCTTATTTTTTGTATGAAAACCATTACTTTTTAGCTATAATATATTCAAGATCAACACCGAAGTTAAGCAGCGTTTAGCCTGGTCAGTACCTAGATGACTGACCGGTTAAGGTTCTGTAAGCTTGGATTAGTGCATGCGGTGTCGTGTGTAACACCGATCAACACGACATTTGGTTATTTGATGAAAAACATATTTCTAAGCCACTTTTAGAACGCTGAATATAGAAAGCGCATCTTACCACCATCAGTATTTGCAAGATATTTTTTTTTTTTTTATAAGCGTTTCACCCCGAGCAAGGCATGTCACTGCCACTACTGTGCAGGGGGCTACGTAGAGTGGAGAAAGGCTGATTAAATATGGGAAATAACAGAGGGTGGGTGATAGGCGGGTGAGGATACCGAGAATGAGGGTTGGGTAGATGAGAGTGTTGTGAGAATAGTTGGGAGTTAGTGTGATAGGAGGTGTCTATTGACCCTACATTTAAACACCTGGAGATTGTAACTGTCGGGAAAGCAGACTTGTGGAAGGGAGTTCCACAGGCGGGAAGCGCGAGAAAAGAAGCTGTTGGAGTAGAATTTACGGTTACATCTTATTTGTTTAACTGTAAAAGGGTGGGACCTAGTTGCTAATCTAGTATCTCGTGTAAATTCGTGCTTAGGCGGCACCAGTGATCTAAGCTCATCGGAGCAGAAGCCATGAAAGTACTTGTAGAAGAGGCACAGGGAAGCTACATCACGCCGGTGTGAGAGCGGCTGCAGCCGGTCTGCCAAGTCAGTATCAACCACGTTACAGATCCTCCTTTGTATTTTGTCAAGAAGCCCAAGGAGAGCAGATATCGAGTGATAAAATGCAAATAGAACAATGGTTTCCATTTGAAACATGATCATGGCATGGAATCAGTTTTGTCATTTTCAATTTCTAAGGATAAGTAACAGTCAGTCAGTTAAGTGCCATACGTGAAACACGCTTGGGCGATCATGTCTCGAAAGAGACATGACTGACTGGGCAGAAGATTATCCCACAGTAGGTTGCCATTGCTTTCTGCGGTAGACTGGTTGCCTGCCAAGGCTATAGAACCCAATCTGTCCTGTTATTTAACCCATAACTGGAGGGAATAGACGGATTAAGACCTTTCCCAAAGGTATTTGCGCGTAAGTGAATGCAATGAATTCAGATAAGTAACAACATTTCCAATAATATCTTCATATCTAAACTTATTTATAAATGGAACTTTGTCTCTGTGTGTGTTTATGAGTGTGTGTGTGTGCGTGTGTCCGTTACCTATAGACTTCAAAACGGCTGAACCGATTTTCTTGAAAATTTACACAGTTGTACTATAAGCGTCTGCGAGTGTTCTCATTAGGTTTCGTGTCGAGGTACCCCCGATAAATATCGAAAATCGATAATCGAAAAAATCGGGTTATAGAAGGAGTGATCCGACTTTAATCAAATTTACAATACAATAGTGCAGAAAATCGATAATATATATAAAAGGCAAGATGTTTGTGTGTGTGTCTGTTTATCTGTCTGTATGTCTGTACTTTTCCAGCCCTTTTATTTTAGTTTTTGCTTCAGGTTTGGCTTTAGGTAGGTATAATCGTAGTTCTTAGTCTCAGCCATGATGCCATTTACTCAGATGACTTATTTAGCCTTCAAAATTCAGTTTACGACAAAAAAACAAACTTATTTGATATCGATAACAGGAAATCAAAATTTGACTTACATCCATTCATTTTTCTTTCAGTCTCTTTATAATAATATCTGGAATCATGCCCATTCAATAGTACATTCATTACGCGATTTGAATGGACAACTGGATTAGATGAAACAAGCGTCCAGTTATACGATAGCCCTGTAGCATGCGTAGAAGACCAGCATGCTAGACTGTTAAATTGTTTGGAGATATCTAGGACCACAGCTCAACCTTCGCTGTTCTTATCGAGAGCCTGGGATATATATTCTGTAATGATCGGCAGTATACCAGCAGTAGGCCTGGTGATACAGAAACCATACACGCATCAACCCTTTATATATTAACATGTGAAAAACATGTATAAATCATATCTAAACTTATTTATAAATGTAACTTTGTGTGTGTGTATATGTGTGTGTGTATATATGTGTGCATGTGTGTGTGTCTGTTACCTATAGACTCCAAAACGGCTGAACCGATTTTCTTGAAAATTTACACAGTTGTACTATAAGTGTCTCCGAGAGTTCTTAGATAGGTTTTGTATTGAGGTACCCCCGATAAATATAGAAAATCGATAATCGAAAAAATCGGGTTATAGAAGGAGCGGTCCGATTTTAATCAAATTTGATACACTCATAGACAAAGACATAAGAAACGATATTCAGAAGTTTCAAAGTTGCAGTTCTTCCAATAGTGCAGAAAATCGATTATATATATATATATATATATATA
>JBBBDQ010002234.1:277500-403729 GCA_037127315.1 Ascarosepion bandense | reverse complement strand
ACACACCTCAGCCAAGCCCTTCACGGAGAGACCCCGTCGACGCCAAACCTTGACCGACGCGCCGACCTTTGCCAGTACTTCAGACCAGTTTTTCTCCAACTGTAAGTCCGGACCGAACCAAACTCCGAGGAGCTTGACCGGCCCGTCCGTCCAGTCGAAGGGCCCCGGGAGGGAAACACCCTTCCAGGCACCTAACCGCAAGCCGGAAGACTTGTCGCAGTTAATTCTGGCCCCCTGTCACCTTCTCGTACCGTACAAGCGCCTGCTGTACCGCCTCTATGTCCCTGCGGGAGGACACAAAGGTCGTTACGTCATCGGCGTACGCGGAAACCCTGGCTCGAGCTCCGCCAGGGACTGCGATTCCACGTAGGACCGGACTGCCCGTCTCGTCCCTTAGCCGGCGAAGGAGGGGCTCCAACGCCAGGACGTAAAGGAGAGAAGACAGTGGACAACCCTGTCGGACCGACCTAGACAGCGCGAAAGCGCCCGACAGCTTCCCGTTCACCTGTACCACAGCCTTGGGGGAGCGATACAGAAGGCTAATCCAGCGGCTGAAGTCGGGTTTGAATCCGGCGGCCTGCAGGACAGCAGCCAGGTAGCCATGGTCAATCCTATCAAATGCCTTGGACTGATCCAAATTGATCAGCGCGGCCTCATCGTCGTCTTCTACACCCTCTACGATCGTGCGAATCAAGTGCAGGTTGCTCTGAATTGTTCGTCCCTTCACAGAACAAGTCTGATCCGGTCCCAACAGAGACTCGGCAACTAGCTGCAAGCGATTCGTCAGGATCTTGGCCAAAATCTTTAACTCTGTGTTTAGCAGAGTTATGGGCCTGTAATCATCTAGTTCCCTCCCAACCTTCTTGCCTTTTCTCAACAGCGTGATCACGCCCCTGGTGATCCGACCGGGGATGGACCCCTGCCGAAACCAGTGGTTGAACACGACAGCCAAGAGCGGGACAAAAAGGTGCGACATCCTCAAGTACATTTCATAGGGCAAACCATCCAAGCCTGGCGACTTGCCTCTGCCGACCTTCTTCAAAGCCACGTAGATTTCGTCCTCCGTAATCTCCCCTTCGCAGCTAGCCGCTTCAGCCGGCAAAAGCCGGGGAAAGTCAGCCAAATAGCTGCGAAACTCCTCGTCACGGAGTCCAGGCTCCTTGGTAAATCGGTGTTCGAAATGCTGCCGGAACGCCTCGCACATGTCGTTGGTGGACCTTAGGAGATGTCCCTCCGGGTCGCGTACCTCTCGAATGTACCGGTCGCCGGCCTGGCGAATTTCTTCCTTGCGCAGTTCTGCGCCCATGTTCACAGCTTCGGAAGACATCTTGCTTAACTTAGCCCTAATTACCTGACCCATGTAGCGCCCGCTAGTCGAGCGCTCCAGGGCCTCCCTGGCTAAGGCTATCTCTAGGGGATCCCCTCCAGCCTCCGCCCGGGTGAAATTAGCACTAAGTGTCTTTGCCTCCGCAGCCTTATCTAGGTTGAGCCGCTGGCTATATTTGGTGGCAAAAGACCTAATGGTGTCCTTAAGGTTAACCCACCACCTACTCCCAATGACTCGCCCAGTTAGTTCCCGCTGAACTAGTTTTGTCAGCTGGTCACGAAAGTCCCGCCTGTCCAATAAGGACTGATTGAACTTCCAATAACCAGCCAACCTAGGCCTAAAGTCTAACACGACCCGGGCACAAACGAGTTTGTGGTCCGAGTAGCCTAGCCAGTGGAACGTTGGACATTCTAAGAAGTCTATGTCGGCTTCTCTGACTAACATCCTATCCAGGTACGCGGATACCCGGGTAGAAGGCCAACTATGCGTCCACGTCCACATGCTCCCATCCGGATGATCGACCCGGTATCTATCGACGAGACCAAATTCGCCGATCAGATCGACCAGGCTACGATCACCACTCCACCCGCTAGCGCCCCTTCCTCTATCCCATTTGGGGGTTAGGACGGCATTCCAGTCCCCAACTAAGATTAGCCGTGTTGAATGCACCATGAAGGGCTCCAACAGCCGAAAGAAAGAGACACGCTCACCTGGGACATTGGGCGCATAAACCGCAATCAGCCGGAACGACTTGCTTTTCACTGCAATATCTGCCACGATCAGCCGGCCCTCGGCACCGACATGGACAAGGTCGATCCTCGCATCCAGGGTACGCTTGACCAGCAAAGAAACACCTCTGGCATGCCGGCTCCCATATGCTGAATAGACGACATAGTCGTTAGACAGCACACACGAGTCGACTTCGCAAACAAAGTGAGTCTCTTGGATCGCGGCCACATCCACGCCGAACGACAAGAGGTCACGAAGCAGGCGAGCCGCCTTACCCCGATCCCTCAGGCCATTCGCATTTAAGCTGGCTATCTTAATAGACATGATTTAGTTCTGAAAAGGAAACAAAAACAACAAAAACATGCAACAAAAATACTAGTCACATACGGGACGGAAATACCTAGCAGATAGGACCCCGACGGACTGTCCTAGGGAACCCGTTCCTACATCGGACGTAATCCGTCCGTCTAGGACAATGCCGCCAACGTCCGTGGGGTATGTTAGTTTCACTACCCTATAGAGACTGGGGTGGAGTAAAACAGGGGACCTCCCCGAACAATTTTTTTCCATTTTTTTGAGTTCAGGTGTGTTGTGCTGAACCATGGTAACTTTTGCAAAATGTCTCTTTGCTTCGTGGATGTGATCCCAGACCCTCAGGTTGCCACCGGTGTTCCTCACCAGGGTGATGACACCTGGGGCCTGGGGAAAGTTTCTAGGATCTTCAACTGGTTTGCCCTCCACTGAAGTCAGCTTCAGCAGGGGCTTTAATAGTTTTCGCCTCTGAGATGACCACTCAGAGGCAACGTCCTCACTCACTTTAAGGAGTGCTTCCCCTTGGGGCAGGGCTTTTTTCTTTTTTGCCCGAGAGGGAGTGGACAGAGGAGGAGGGGAGGGAGTGGGGGTTAAAGTACATGATTTCAGGGGGGTCAGTTTAAAGACTGGGGACTGGGAGGCTTTTTGCGGGGATGAAGGAAGACTTCTTACCTTTAGTGCGTAAGTCTGTCTAGCAGGAGACACCGGTAGAGAGCTGCATTTTTCGGCTCGCGGCCTCCTTTCGTTGCTCCTGCTCCTTCTCCTGGCCTTTGTGTTGCTGTGTCGCTCCTCTGCCTCTTCCTCTCTCCCACGTTTCAGGGAGGGTGTCCTTTGTACTTCCATTTGTTGGGGGGAAGGACTTCTTCCCTTCCTCTGTTTGGGAGGAGACACCTCCTTTGGTTTTGCCGGCGCCTTCGCCGGGGACTCCTTAGGTTTGGTAGGAGTCGACAGCCCCACCGGGGTCTGCTTGGCAGGCGTCTTGACAGGTGGCGGCACATTGTCCGGGGAAGGTTTTTTGGCTTTCTTCCTGGCCACCACCTGCCATTCGCCGTCTTTGTTGCTCACGGGAGACTGTGTGGGTTGTGCTTGTTTTGCGCCATCCTTCGCCTGTGCCGCCGGTTGCTGCTTGACTGGTTGGGCTGGTTGGGCCTTGAGGGCCGGATTCTTGGTTGGGCACGCTTTTGCCACGTGCTCCGCCGACCCGCAGACCCAACAGCACGGCTTCCTGCCTTCCACGATGACGAAGATGGCACGACCCCTGCAGGTGAGGATGTTGGGGATTTTGGCGATGTTTTCCTTGTCCAGGGTCACCTGCAGGGTCATGTCTCCCGTGAGGAATCCTGCTTTCGACCGCAGCGAGGAGACTTCGGCCACCCTTCCATATTGGACGAAGAAGGCGCCCACGTGGTCCTCAGCAATGTCCATGGGGACGCCGTGCAGCGTGATTTTCACCTTCTTCGTGCCCATGTACTCCGTGTGGAACTGGAGCGTTTTGGTCTCCAGAACCACGCCGATCAAGTTCTTGGCTTCTTCGGCGGAGCCGAGCAGGACGTCCCACGTGGTGTTGCTTCTCCTCGCTACGGCCCTGGCTCTGATCTTCAGTGTCTGCAGTCCCTCCTCGAACGTATCCCTGGGGACGCCGATCAGTTTTTTGGTCTTCAGGTCCTTGGTGATCAGGGTGATGACTCTCGCCTCGATCTGCGCCAAGTGGTCCGGCTTCGAGACGAGTCCGTCCCCCTGATGTATTCCGCGTAATCCTTTTGGATGGACTGGTAATAGTCCTCGTCCTTACGCGTCATCTTCTTGCCTCCCTTCCAGCCGGAGGTCGAAGGTAAGGGGGACGCTGGTGCTGCTGCTGCTGCTGCTGCTGCTGCTGTCCGTGCCGGCGGGGGTGTTGCTGCTGCAGTTGCCGCCGGTCTGGACGCTGCTGCAGATCCGGTCGCTGGAGCAGGTTTGGTTGCTGCTGCTGCACGTTTGGTTGCTGCTGCAGTCGCCGCTGCTGGATTGGTCGCTGCTGCAGGTGCAGTCGCCGCTGCTGGATTGGTCGCTGCTGCAGGTGCAGTCGCCGCTGCTGGGGTGGTCGCTGCTGCAGGTGCAGTCGCCGCTGCTGGTCTGGTCGCTGCTGCAGGTGCAGTCGCCGCTGCTGGGGTGGTCTCTGCTGCAGGTGCAGTCGCCGCTGCTGGGGTGGTCGCTGCTGACAGTGTGGCCGCCGCCGCCTCCGCTGGTGTGGGGGAGCCGAACAGCATGCTCTCCCACTCGGTCATGGTGCGGGCTATGACGTCGTCGTCGTCTGCGTCACACAGTTGCCAATCTCCCACCGACGCCGTGGTGGGAGTGCCGACTTCCCCCGGTCCTTCTGTGGCCATGCCACAAAAGTGACCGATCACCGGACAACTTCTTTCCGGTGTTTCGCGTTTTCGAAGAAACCGCTACTTTACGCTGGCCCGAGCAATGAACTCGGGCTGGAAATCAGTTGTCCAAGAGACAAAGTGCGAGCAGATATCACTGCGGAACAACTACTCCACTAGGCTCTTCCAACGAACAGGGGGGAAGTGGCTAGGCCGTGGCCATGCCACGAGGTGGGCAACTTCTTTCCGGTGTTTCGCGTTTTCGAGAAACCGCTACTTTACGCGGGCTCGAGCAATAAACTCGAGCTGGAAATCAGTATGTCCGAGAGACAAAGTGCGAACAGATATCACGGAGGAACAAATGATCCACTAGGCTCCCACAACACAAAATCCACACAAACAAAAGTCTGGGGGGGTGGTTGGTAAGTTTCAATGCCTCTAAACAAAGCTTTTATCAACTAACCACCATAGACAATCGCATCTACCTCCCATTAGCATGGGACAGGCTAGCCTCCCAGAGAGTAAAATACTACGCCTCCTTGGCCTTACACTCGGCGGACCTCAAATGGAATGACTATATTGAATCCATTGCCAAATCTGCTGCTATGAAAGTGGGCTCCCTGTGCAGGGCCCGGAAATTTTTCCCACCTGAAACTATTCTGCACATATACAAATCTACCATCCGCCCGTGTATTGAATATTGCTGCCATATCTAGTCGGGTGCCCCTGCTGCTCTCCTTGGGCTTCTTGACAAAATACAAAGGAGGATCTGTAACGTGGTTGATACTGACTTGGCAGACCGGCTGCAGCCGCTCTCTCACCGGCGTGATGTGGCTTCCATGTGCCTCTTCTACAAGTACTTTCATGGCTTCTGCTCCGATGAGCTAAGCAGAAATTTACACGAGATACTAGATTAGCAACTAGGTCCCACCCTTTTACAGTTAAACAAATAAGATGTAACCGTAAATTCTACTCCAACAGCTTCTTTTCTCGCGCTTCCCGCCTGTGGAACTCCCTTCCACAAGTCTGCTTTCCCGACAGTTACAATCTCCAGGTGTTTAAATGTAGGACCAATAGACACCTCCTATCACACTAACTCCCAACTATTCTCAGAACACTCTCATCTACCCAACCCTCATTCTCGGTATCCTTACCCGCCTATCACCCACCCTCTGACATTTCCTATATTTAATCATCCTTTCTCGACTCTACGTAGCCCCCTGCACAGTAGTGGCAGTGACATACCTTGCTCGGGGTGAAACGCTTATAAAAAAAAAAAAAAGAAATGTGTGTATACGCGCCGATAGGATACGTAGGATATATATATATATGTATGTATGTATTGATAAAAAATATAGTTTTAAGTTATGCTATATTTATGGGTAGGGGGTTACAATATGAGAGAGCATATATAAATAAATTTCAACACTGAAGTCAACAGTTTGTTTTATGCCTGAAATTAATTTCCAGGTTATGTGTTTTGCATTTTAACTCGGCTACATACTAACAAAAAATGCACCACTGGTGTGTAATATCTATTGTATTATCCTAGCGGTTATTTAGTCGGTGGTCACGTCTATGTTCCGAAATCTTCTAGAGGCTTTGAGTAGAATTAATTGGGGATTATTTGTAGTTTCTTGTTTTTGAAGGTTTCACTCGTTATTTATTATGGATTACTTAATTATCAGTGTTGATTATAAATGTACCTTTGAGCAATAAAATATTCGGCCCAAAACACTACAATCGCAGCTTGGATATTGCTTTCAAGTGTGAAACAGACTGTTTCTGCTTTGTCTTGGCCTCAGTCCCGACTTTTATATTTATCAGTATATATATATATATATATATTAAATCCAAAAGGATGGTCAGGTAGGTAAATCCCAAAAACCCGATCCTAATTAATATGAATTTCATTAATATGAAAATTGATCAAGGTGGGAGCTCGATGCAAATATTGTATTCTATCTACAGAGCCAGATATAAAAAATAAAACAAAAATTTCAATATTTAAATCCATTGAATAGCCATTTCTCCGAGGAAATGCTCGATTCTTTAGCAACGGCGAAACGAAAAATTTTTTTACTCAAATTCAAATGACATAAAAGATTTTTTACCGGTAGAAGCCCAAAAAAATCATCCATCCACAGGAAAATAAAATGGGTGGGATTAACAATTTTGAATTTAAGGAAGTAAAAAGAGGAAAACAGACAGATACCTGGCTCATATTAGAAGACATACCCCTCAGGTATTGAGGAGAATATATATATATATATATATATATATATATACGTAAAAAAATCACAAGATCGCCAAAACCTACCGCGGTTTCACACAACGGCCCTGACGAGCCGTTGTGTGAAACCGCGGTAGGTTTTGGCGATCTTGTGATTTTTTTACGTGTCTTTGCTCTACATTGCTTCCTCTTTGTTATTCCGCTTTGGTTAGTTCTGTATCGAGCACTTTTTCTTTCTTTGTGGTTGGTTCCGTTTGGGGTTTTTTTTCTTTACTGCGGGGTATTGTATGTATTGTCGGTATTCCGCAGTTTTCTTTTTTTTCCCCCTCTTGTCCAACGCCTTATAGCGACGGACAGTAACGGAGTTAGATTCTGTCTGTTATTTGTTGTCCTCAAAGTTTATTTTCGTATAATTTTAGGATTTAGATACTTACAGAGTCGGTCTTGTTATTATATATATATATATATATATATATATATATATATATATATATATATATATATATTAATAAATATACATATTGTCCAACGTTTTAAGCACGACTCTGTTTCATGAAATATGCAAATATCAGGTGTATATTATGCACTGAACTTTTTCCGATTTGAATAATTATTTGATGAATTAGCGTTTCTTAAGTTAAGGTCGTTATAATCGTAAATTGGGTGTGCGAATATTTTTATTTATTTAATGTATAAATAATTTAGCTTAATACTGGATCCTAAAAATGGAAAAAGATACTAAAATCGTGCGAGGAAAAATATTTCAGGCTGTGTTATTATTAGTCACAAGTTAAAAGGTACGTTACTTGTTTGTTTACATATAGGGATAAGCGTTCGAGTGGGTATTTTGTTTAAATAATAATAATAATAAAAATAAAGCTCTTGAACAGATGAAACAGCGCTGGCAAGACAAACCTCTGCATGGCCAATATCCAGAACGTGCCAATAAATCCAATGTTGACAAAGTTAATACTCATCGATGGTTACGTGCATCTGGATTAAAGTCTGAAACTGAAGGCTTTATTCTTGCAGCACAAGACCAAAGTCTTTTCACTAGAAAGTTCCAGGCAAATATTATGCATCATAATATGGATCCAAAATGCAGGTTTTGTGATAAACACCAAGAAAAAATAGACCACCTAATCTCAGGCTGTTCTGTGCTTGCCCCAAATGAATATAAAAATCGCCACGATAGAGTTGGACAATATTTACATTGGGCAATGTGCAAATATTATGGAAAAGCTGTAAACAAACACTGGTATGAACATCACCCAGCACCGGTTACAGAAATAGAAGATGTAACCATTCTATGGGATTACACCATCTACACAGACAGAAAAATTGAAACAAACAGGCCAGACATTATTGTTAAAAACCAGAAGGAGAAAACTTGTCTATTAATTGATATGGCTTGTCCAGCGGATTGTAACATAGCAATCAAGGAATTTGAAAAACTGTCAAAATATAAAGACCTGGAAATTGAAATAGAAAAAATGTGGAAATTGAAAACAAGAGTTGTGCCAGTGATAGTAGGTGCACTTGGAATGATAAAAAATGAAACAAAACAACACATTGAAAGAATCCCTGGAAACCCCAGCTTAAGAGACATACAAAAAATTGTCTTATTAAGTACAGCCCACACACTAAGGAAAACTTTATCTATGTAATGCTGGAGATTATAGGGAAGATACAAAAACATGAAATGGAGCCATAACAACACGCCACTACCTGCCTTAGGTCTCCCCGCAGACTTGGTTGGTAGTGAGACCAAAGCAGAAATCGAAATATGATGAAAAATGACATAATAATAATAAGTAAAAGATTGAAATAAAAATATAATTAAGAAAAAAAAGTAAGAAAATAATAGGAAAACAATTAATAATAATAGTTTTTAAAAATCGGCATTAACCTGATTAAATTATACATTTGATTGCATAATACAAGACATTCCGAGACTTGCTTTACACGTAGGAAAATATGTGTATCTATTAATATATCATTTTCTCTCTGTTATACCTTATTAAACACTGTTCTATTAAATCCTGATAATTATATAATGATGCCTATCTGCGTGTATACACATTCACACACACGTATATATATATATATATATATATATATATATATATACACTTATTTACATCCATATATATTTATATATATATATACAGAAGTGAGCATAAAGATCAGAACAAAGTTAAGAAAAAGTTTAAATTTGAAATATCTTTTTTTTATTTTAAAGCTTCATAAAATATTTTATCAAGAAAAAATAAGAAGATGAAGGTAAATTATATAATTCCAAAATGTAAAGCTCAATAAACTTATTTTGATAAAGTTATAAGAATAATTATACAACATGCAAAAATAATAGAGGATCAAAAACATCAGAACGATTAACAAAATCAAACTATTATAATGGATACATCATATCCAAATGAAAATGGCGTTCATAATTCAGTAGTACTTGATGTGAAAAGTCTTTACTTTCAATAACAGCTTGACATCATTTGCTACATGAGCGAATTAATGTCTTGCATTCATCAACGGATATTTCTACCATTCCCCTTTCAAATTAGTCCATAGTTCTTCAACCATTGTTGGATTCTTTTCCTTAGCTCTTTTTTTAGTAACTTCCAAACATTCTCAGAAGGATTCATGTCTGGGCTTTGAGCAGGCCTCTCCATAACAGTAACATCCTCTTCAGAAAGAACTGTCTTAGCAGACTTCGCTGTGTGACATGGCGCGTTATCATGCATAAATACAGCTGGTTGATTTATTGCAGTTCTCAAATTAGGTACATGTTTCTTCAATATCTCTTTGTATACAGTTGCGTTAATTTTAGCGTGTAGCCTAATAAGAGGTCCCGTAACAGCAGCTCAAATCATGTCAAACATCAGCACATTTCCTCTTCCAAATTTATCGCTGCTTGAATGCACTGAGACAAATATCGTTCCTTAGGACTGCGTCGAACGAACCTTCTCCCGTCACAACCGAACAGGTTAAACTTTGATTCATCGCTGAAATGAACATCATCTCACTGTTCTTCTGTCCATATGAGTTGATCAGTGGCAAATTTCAATCGGCTAATTTGATTCTTTTTAGAAATGTAAGGCTTCGTATAGGACACTCGACTGTTCAGATTTGTTTCATTAAGTTTCGGGAAATAGTGTGCCATGATATTTTAATGCCAAGGTTAACATTAGCTCTTTTTTATTCTTAATAAATCCATCTGCCTTTCCTTGCAGTAGTTTTACTAGTGGTGGTTTCCTCAATTTTTCTAAAAATACTATTTATAACCCTTTTAAAGTTCCCCACACTCTTTGAAATATCCGCAATCGAGAGTTTATTTTCATTACGTAACTTGACTATCAGTTTTCTAAATTCAAATGACGTCATAGTTTTTTGCCACGTTTACGATGCAAGAGCCAGTAAAGAGCGGGTGAAATTTAGTAAAATACCCGACTTTATATTCTTACCTTAAAAATTTTCAACAATGCAAAATAATTATTAAATTTTATAGATTTATTTAACCTTTCTGGTGATTTCATTTTCTATTTTATTTCGAGTGTTATATAATTAGTCTTGTAGCTTTATCAAAATCAGCTTACGTGTGAACAAATATTACATCGTAATAAAAAATATTCGTTTTCTGATTGTAACATGCACATGGCAAGTCGTGTTCGACTGGACTTAAGTTGAAAAGATACATTATATAAGACTAGCCGCTGAAAAGGTGTGCTAAACTCAACTATCTTAATCAAAACTGACGCTTGACCTGTTTGCTCCCAGCATTCCCAAGTGAAATCGGAAGTGTTTGCAATCATTATCATCATAATAATTATAATCAACAGTATTGCTATTGCTTTAGATCAGTACAATCATTATACTCCCTGCAGAGATTCCTGAGAAAAAAATTTACATTTCTTAAGGGAGTCATTCAAACTATGGACTAGTCTGGCAGCTTTCGACATTAGTGTTTCTCAAAATTAAAATCGGCGTTGAAAGTAGTAGGTTCAGCTGATGACAAGCATAACATTTCTACAGCCTTTTCACTTTTTCAAATCTGCAGGCTCTCACTTTACAAAATTTGCATAACAATAATCGTATTTTTATTGTTTTTTAAAACACTGAAAATCATAGTCAAATCTTAAAAATCGTAATTTCAATAGATTTTTCATGTTTTTTTTTTCAATTTTGCAAGCAGCTATGCGAGACAATATTGGCATATAAGTTACTGAAATAGATTGAAAAATATTGTTTCAGATAGACAATGATGTTTGAAAGGAAAATTTATACATGAACTTTTAGATCCGAAATAAAACTATGCAGAGGTTTTTTTTTTTAAATTTTTTTTTATAAGCGTTTCACCCCGAGCAAGGCATGTCACTGCCACTACTGTGCAGGGGGCTACGTAGAGTGGAGAAAGGCTGATTAAATATAGGAAATAACAGAGGGTGGGTGATAGGCGGGTGAGGATACCGAGAATGAGGGTTGGGTAGATGAGAGTGTTGTGAGAATAGTTGGGAGTTAGTGTGATAGGAGGTGTCTATTGACCCTACATTTAAACACCTGGAGATTGTAACTGTCGGGAAAGCAGACTTGTGGAAGGAAGTTCCACAGGCGGGAAGCGCGAGAAAAGAAGCTGTTGGAGTAGAATTTACGGTTACATCTTATTTGTTTAACTGTAAAAGGGTGGGACCTAGTTGCTAATCTAGTATCACGTGTAAATTCGTGCTTAGGCGGCACCAGTGATCTAATTTTCGATTTCACATATTTAATAAATGTGTAAGTTACTAAAACAAGTATAGTTTTTCAGAGTAAAATTCTGTTTTGATGGCATTTGCTACCAAATGTTTGCAGACACAAATGTTACATAAAATGTTAACATGTACGTTTCTGAAGCATGTAGAAAGGTTAATTTCCATAGAAAAATGAAGATAATTTCTGTTCGTATTTTGAAAGTCCGCACCAATTTTACGTAGATTGCAAATTATTGAAACATTTTAAAAGTATCTTTTCAGAGAGACAAATGCTTGTTTAAATGCACTTTTCACTTGTTCTTGAATCTTGTCAAATGGCGATTTTATAAACGGAAACAAACTTGTATGTTACGGAAACATGAGTAAAAGTAGTTTTTAGAACGACATGCTAATTTGAAGAGATTTTCTGCTTCCTTCCAAACACAACTTTTACATGACTATATTAGGTTGTATGTTATTACCGATGGAGCTAGAAATTTCATTAATATTAATAGTCTGGTTGCATTTCCTGAAAGACATAATAAGAAATTTTTTGCTCATTGATTTTTTTTTACCTTCGTTATTTGGAAGAGTACCGACTTTACGTTGTATTTGTAGTGGTGATAGCGTTGGTGGGTATGAGAATTTTTTTCACAATGTTTTTTTTTTTTTTTCGGAGTAACACGAGAAATTAATCAGTGAACAAAAGTAGAAAGTGTAATTGTTTGTGGAAGCGGCAAACTCTCATTATTAAATTATTTTTCTGATATTTTATCTGGAACACTACGAACCCCAATTAATTCTTTTCAAGGGGAACCGAAAGAGTCTCTATCAATAATATAACTAGTTACACAATCAAATTATGTGACATTAATTTTCTGCTCATCATAATTCAAACAATAAATATTATCTTCCCCTGCACTTTTTTTTGGATAGTTGCAGTTATAAACAAATTTATAAACAAATGTATTGTGCTTAATCATTTTTTATAGAGTTGATTGAGTGATTTGTATTTTTACAGGTTATCTACCTTTTGCGGGTGTACGTTGTGGTACAGTGGATATCTGCTCGGAACGAAAAATCGGGAACCGATTTCGAATTCCGATTGAATTCATTGCATTCACTTACGCGCAAATACCCTTGGGAAAGGTAATAATCCGTCTCTTCCTTCCAGTTATGGGTTAAATAGCAGGACAGATTGGGTTCTATAGCCTTGGCTGGAAACCAGTCTACCGCAGAAAGCAATGGAAACTTACTACTGGATAATCTTCTGCCCATTCAGTCATGTCTCTTTCGAGACATGATCGCCCAAGCGTGTTTCACGTATGGCACTTAACTGACTGATATACCCATTGCTGATTATTTAAAGCCGAAAAATACAATTAGTATGTAAAATTTTATTGAGATAAAATCATTTACTGATACAAATTATACGAATTAATCCATAGATGGGGAGATGTGTATTAATGTCTTTTAAGCATAACCATTATTCGTATAAAATGTCTCTTAACGTAAACCACTACCTCGAGTAGGCCCAGAACCTTATACAGGATAAACTAACTTTAAATAAAAGTATCGTTTTTCTAAGATCTACAGGCTTCAGTTTTTGTCTATATTTCTGAGATGAGGTACTATTTACAGTATTTACATTATTTGGACTATTGTCCTAATCTTTGTTGCCATTTGTATGATGTTTCGGCTGTTGTACACTCTGGCCTTTGTCAGGTGCTAGGAATTTATACGACGTTTAATAAAAGATCATTCAATGTGTCTATATTTCTGAGATCAGAGAGTATTTACTGTATTTAGATTATTCGGACTATTGTCCTCATTTTTGTTGCCATTTGTAGACCGTTTAATGATAGATCATTCTCCGAGTCGTACTCGGAGAAAAGGGTTACCGACCCGGGGGTGATGCGCCCGCGCGCAGCGCCTAAACTCGACGACCTAAATCGTGACTAGTTCAAGCCGCGGGATCTCACCGGTGGGCGGTGGGAGGAAAGTTTGAGGCTGCACCCCGCCGTCGACACCCCCAACCTGCCGTTAGACAGATTTTTTTTCCTCCGCCACAAAGGCGCCCGAGGCCCGTCATCTCCCGGCGACGGGAAAATCGCAGACTGAATCGGGACGGACGGAAGGAAGAAAAAAAAAGATCATTCTATTTGTCTATATTTCTGACATGAGGTCGTATTTACAGTATTTACATTAATCGGACTATTGTCCTCATTTTTGTTGCCATTTGGACGACGTTTAATAATAGATCATTCTATTTGTCTATATTTCTGACATGAGGTCGTATTTACAGTATTTACATTATTCGGACTATTGTCCTCATTTTTGTTGCCATTTGGACGACGTTTAATAATAGATCATTCTATTTGTCTATATTTCTGACATGAGGTCGTATTTACAGTATTTACATTATTCGGACTAATTTCCTCAGGTAAGGTAATGTTATAAGAACATCGCAAGGTCATAACACGAAGGGAGATAGAATAGTCGACCGCATATGGAGGGAGAAAAGTGATAACCGCTCCCTATGGAATGAAGTTGAAATAATAGATAGAGAACGCCACTGGAAACTACGTAAACTTAAGGAATCAGCACATATGCTAGGCTAAAAAAATCTCCTAAGCAGACCAAGTATAGAGATAAATACAATATGGGGGTCAATAATACGGAGTGCCAGAGAAAATCATTAGTGTCAAAAAATTGCAACATGAGTTCTGATAAAAAAATACTAGAGAAAAACCATTAACATAAAAATACTAGAGAAAACCATTAACATCAAAAAATTACAATATGAACTCTGGTAAAATGGGTAACTGAACATAAGATTTATAGGTCCCAAAAATTAGTTCTTGTTCTTAAGGACACATGGCCCAGTGAATATAGATGTTGGTTAGTTCCTGTGACTTGATCCAATAAGTTGCGAGCTACGGCAGTGGTGAACAAGTAACCTAGAGGGTTAGAGGGAGATAATTCATGAATAGCAGAAGCGGCCCTACTACGCAAGGAATGTAGTTCATATACCCCAGTAATTGTAATAAAGGTTTATGTTCGAAATTTCTAGCACCTGAAAACGGCTGGAGTGTACAACGGCCGAATATATTAAGCACAATTAATGTTCATGAAAAACTACAAAAAATTAAGAAATGAAGCACAATTAATATACAAAATTAAGGAATGATTCACAATTAATATACAACAAGATTAAGGAATGAATCACAATTAATATACAAAATGAAGGAATGATGCACAATTAATATACAACAAAATTAAGGAATGAAGCACAATTAATATACAAATGAAGGAATGATGCACAATTAATATACAAAAAAATGAGGAATGATGCACAATTAATATACATCAAAATTAAGGAATGATGCACAATTAACATACAAAATTAAGGAATGATGCATAATTATTATACAAAAATTAAGGACTGATAAACAATTGATATACAACAAAATTAAGGAACACAATTAATATACAAAAATTAAGGAATGTAGCACAATTAATATACAAAATTAATGAATGAAGCACAATTAATATACACAATTAAGGAATGATGCACAATTAAGATACAAAATTAAGGATTGAATCACAATTAATATACAAATAATTAAGGAATGAAGCACAAATTATATACAACAAAATTAAGGAATGATGCACAATTAATATACAACAAAATTCAGGAATAAAGCAGAATTAATATAAAAAATTAAGGACTGATATACAATTAATATAAAAATTAAGGAATGATGCACAATTAATATACCACAAAGTTAATGAATAATGCACAATTGATATACAAAATTAAGGAATTATGCACAATGAATATGCAACAAAATTAATGAATTAATCACAATTAATATACAAAATTAAGGAATGATGCAAAATTAATATACAAAATTAATGAATGAAGCACAATTTATATACAACCAAATTAAGGAATGAAGCTCTATTAATATACAAAGTTAAGGAATGATGCATTATTTATATGCAAAAATTAAGGAATGATGCACAATTAATATACAACAAAATTAAAGAATGATGCGCAATTAATATACAAATTTAAGGGAATAAGCACAATTAATATACAAATATTAAGGAATGATGCACAATTAATATACAACAAAATTAAGGAATGATGCACAATTAATATACAACAAAATTAAGGAATGATGCACACCTAATATACAACAAAATTAAGGAATGAAGCACAATTAATATACAAAATTAAAGAATGAATCACAATTAAAATACAACATAATTAGGTCATGAATCACAATTAATATACACAATTAAGGAATGAATCACAATTATTATACAACAAAATTCAGGAATGTAGCACAATTAATATAAAAAAATTGATGCACCATTATTATACAAAATTACTGGATGAAGCACAATTAATATAAAAATTAAGGAATGATGCACAATTAATATACAAAATTAAGGAATGAAGCACAATTAAGTTATAAAAACGTAAGGATTGAAGCACAATTCATATAGAACCAAGTTTGTGAACCTCCGTTTTAATCCACTAGTCTCCAAACAAATGTCCTGAATACCTGCCTGCTTCAGAGAAACATGACGAGTTATATCACATTTTTACAAAATAATACTTGATCTGGGTTTAAATATCGTTGATGCAACCAACCTCGACACCATGAAGTTAAAAGCAGTAGTGGATTATCAACTCAGTCTCAATATTTTACTGTTAAAATAACGAGATGCAACCGTAAGTTCTATTCTGAAATACTTTTCTTTATACTGCTCGGCTGTATAACTTTGTTTCGGGTTTTTGCTTCCTTTCAACTCTGTCAATCAGTTCAGTGCCATACGTGATACACGCATGGGCGATCATGTCTCGAAAGTGACATGACTGACTGTGCAGAAGATTTTCCCGCAATTGGCTACCATTATTTAGTGGGGATACTGCTTGCCAAACAAGGTTATAAAACTCCATCTGTCTTGCTATTTAACCAATAGCTAGAGGGACAAAGACGGAATAATACATTTCTCAAGGGTTTTTGCACCACAACGCACATCCGTATAGCATTGTGAATAATGAATCGAATATGTATTGTCAGACAGTTCGTCATTTATTGCATCTTGAGTACCTCAGTTTACTGTTACACAAATAGAGATAGTTAAAAATAAAATAATATTCCTGAAGGTAACGAATGTTTAATCAAGTCACAATCGTTGTATGCAAAGAAAAAATGGAAAGGGTTAAATGGATATCTCTTATGGTGTGGTATTTGCAGAATTAAAAGGAAAGTACTCCTGATTAGAATGGATTGAATCCATTGAATCCATTGCCAAATCTGCTGCTATGAAAGTGGGCTCCCTGTGCAGGGCCCGGAAATTTTTCCCACCTGAAACTATTCTGCACATATACAAATCTACCATCCGCCCGTGTATTGAATATTGCTGCCATATCTGGTCGGGTGCCCCTGCTGCTCTCCTTGGGCTTCTTGACAAAATACAAAGGAGGATCTGTAACGTGGTTGATACTGACTTGGCAGACCGGCTGCAGCCGCTCTCACACCGGCGTGATGTAGCTTCCCTGTGCCTCTTCTACAAGTGTAATATAACAATCTGGCCCCACCCGAGGAAGGCTGATGCAAGCGAGGGTGTTTCCGGTCGTTGAAAGGAACGGATGTTGTTTGACCTTATTTCCGGCAGCAGCGGAAATAACTACAGAGGCAAACAGAACAGGTGTCTCTGAGAATTACGTGGCGTGCGTGGGCGAGGCAAAACCGGAAGAAAAAGTCCCGGTTCTGGAAGATTATAAAAAGACCTCGGCACACGGATTCGCCAGTAGTAGTAGAGGAGCAACAGAGATCGGCCGGTGAAGAGAGACACAACAGATAAGACTACACTCCCGTCAACCCATTAGAAGCGCGCTCTCTCAATTCTCTGTTCCCTATTCTACACGGTTCATCGTCATTAATAAAAATATAACTTATATTTTTATATATATGCGTGTTTGTTGTTTGTCGATATATAACACAAGTACTTTCATGGCTTCTGCTCCGATGAGCTTAGATCACTGGTGCCGCCTAAGCACGAATTTACACGAGATACTGGATTAGCAACTAGGTCCCACCCTTTTACAGTTAAACAAATAAGATGTAACCGTAAATTCTACTCCAACAGCTTCTTTTCTCGCGCTTCCCGCCTGTAGAACTCCCTTCCACAAGTCTGCTTTCCCGACAGTTACAATCTCCAGGTGTTTAAATGTAGGGTCAATAGACACCTCCTATCACACTAACTCCCAACTATTCTCACAACACTCTCATCTACCCAACCCTCATTCTCGGTATCCTCACCCGCCTATCACCCACCCTCTGTTATTTCCTATATTTTATCAGCCTTTCTCCATTCTACGTAGCCCCCTGCACAGTAGTGGCAGTGACATGCCTTGCTCGGGGTGAAACGCTTATAAAAAAAAAAAAATGTCATTAGTTCATTACAATAATGTACACCGGTTTCTTGTCCATTATAGTAACGTCAACTCATTTAGCAATTAGGATAGCTTTCAAAATAAGATCACAAGGTGGGTGTTTTACCCATGACAAATTATTTTAAATAATGAAATTAAAATCTGACTAGGACGTGCATAATCAAAAGAAGCTACCCAATAAATTTAAATCACATCTTCCCACCATTTTGATTTTTTCATAGTTTAAATAAACGTAGAATTAATTAGATATTTAATGGTTAATTCAATTAGCGAAACAATGCTCTCTTGTTTATTCTCTAACGAAAAGAATCTTGATAAGTGGGTAAATGATAAAAGCTTGGTATGGAAAACCGGAGAGACGAGTTCGAATTCCGCTAGTGTTCTTTGCATTCGCTTTTACGTAAACACTTTTAGGAAAGAATCCTACTTTTCTTCCTCCTCTTCACGTATCTGCTGAAAATTTTTGATATTTTTTAAATATTCAGATGCTAAAGTATTTGATATAGGCTTTTTGTTAATCATTTTATTGTGTTTATGTATATGGAGTTTATATTTCAAATTTTACTGGAAAATGAGACAAAAAAGATACAAACAATTCAGTAAAATAAAAATATAGTATAGTCCAACGAATTCTGAAATCAAAGTTGATACTTTATTTCCTAAAGTATTTATATTTTATAATTTGTCTTTGTATAGATTCACCAGCAAAAATGCATCATTCATTTTCGAGCAGTTCTCCCTTAGATGTGTACATAGCAAACGTCGAATATAATTTAACGCAGCGTTGACCAAAAATAATTTTATATTTGAAAGTTCTTTGAAGTTTTAATTAAGAATACTTTAATTCTTAAATGCATTCACGTTCTTCCTACTGCTAGTAAAGGCGTTGTTATTATGACCTTAGGTCTTTCAAGAACGAATTCCTCCACGCTGTCTGCCAAATCAGATTCAATTGCATTGTTTTTATTTATTTTCCGATTTTTCCAGAACCATTAATGATGCTCAGAATGTGTGTAGGGTTTCTCTTAATAAGTTTACGGCAAGTTGAAAAAACAGATAAATTTTTGTTTTGTTTCCCGAAGGCCTTTATCCATGTCAAATCTTTCAAAAACATCCCTATTTCCGTGAAAATGTATATGCTGAACTCAAATCGGTAATTGTTTATTGAAGATACATACCATTTTTTATTTTATTGAGCAGAAAAATATGGAACTTCTTACCCCGTAACCACGGTTCAAAAATGTTATTCACTGCTGACTGATTTCACACGTAGTTTTACGATTTTTCGTCCTTTTCTCGATCCCTACGCGCAAAATGAGTGCCGAAACCGAACAATTCGCGGAGTAATTGCTCAAATGGAGAAAATCGACCGAAAAAAAAGAAACATACGCTTCAATTCGTTCAGTGGTGAATGAGAGATGACAACGGTAGAAAGGGGTGAGATATAGCCTGATGTATTTATGGTCGATACCATGAAAGAAAGTTATGTTTCTTCAATAAACAATTATCGATTTGAGTTCAGCATGTACATTTGCACGGAAGCAAGGATGTTTTAGAAAGTTTTGACGGGATAAAGGCCTTCGGGGAACAAAACAAAAATGTACCAAAGAATAGATGTTTTGCGATCATTATAATAGCTACGTAGTTAAAGATGTTTATAAAATTAGTTTCTTGAAAGGAAATAGAAACTCAAAATATTACCGGATTTTCTTTTTCTAAAATAAAATAAAAACAGTGTAATTATCTTGACATGAGTACTCGATTATTTTTGTGCTGATATGAACAGTGAAGTAACGGATGGAGCCGCATACTCGCGTCGGGGTCACCAGTTCAGCTAGTGTGTCGCCTACTTCTATAATTAATGTATATGTTCTCTTAGAGCGTACATTAAAAATGGTGGTGAAAAGGTCAGTCAATTAAGTGCCATACGGGATTCACACTTTGAGCCATCATGTCTCGAATAAGACATGACTGACTGGGCAGAAGATTATCCCACAGTAGGTTGCCATTGCATTCTGCGGTAAATTGGTTGCCAGCCAAGGTTATAGAACCCAACCTGTTCTATTATTTGACCCATAACTGGAGGGAAGAGACGGATTAATACCTTTCCCAAGGGTATTTGTACGTAAGTGAATGCAATGAATTCAACCGGAATTCGAACTCGGCACTCCGATCTCTCGTTCCGAGTTGATAACCACTGCACCACAACGCAGAAAGGGACGTGATCAAAATTGATTGCACAATTGTTAATGAACGTATTTGACTGTGACTTGTCTATGTAAGCATGTTTATGTGTGAAACATCCAAAGTCATTTTTGCTTCGGCGTAAAAAGTTGATGGTACACACTTCAAAGTAGGAAAAGAAGGAGATTTACTTAAGTGTTCGTCTGTTTTTATACACTCATGCCTATTGCAGATAATATATTTATTGAGACACTATAATTGCAAAATAAAATGTGTTGATGATTATGATAGAATATTCATAAAAAGGAAAATTATTTCACGATGTGTGCGGCCGGTTATTATTATTATTATTAAAATACACCTTAATATTCTGAATCCAGGTGCGTCGTCAGTGTTGTTGCTTCCATGTCATTAGAAGTTTCGAGTCTCAATAAACAACAGACTTCTTCAATAGGCGACCCAACCGAATATGATCAGTATTCGGCTAACAACCAGAAAAAGACTGCTACAATCTTTAGGACGTGCATTATATACGTTCTCCCAGAAAAAGTAAGTAATCAAGACTTCGCTTAGGCTATTTGATGTTATAGATCGGGTATGATTGGTTGTACTGATCTTCCTACATACAACCAAGACAGGGTGTCTTTTTGAAGAAGAGAAGAAAATAAACCAATATATATATATATATATATATATATATATATATAGTGTGTGTATTTTGGCAGCATTTTTTCATTAATATAGACGAGTTCTGTCTATTTACTTTGTGTAAGATCCGTTCGTATGATCTGATTAGCTTGATAGTGTTGTCATGGAAAGACGACAAGAAATCGCAATAATTGTTGATTTTTTATCAGATCTAAGCTTTCGGCTTACATAAACCATTATCAAAAGATGAACATTTAATAATAATTTAAATGACCATTTAATAATAATTTAAACGTTCTATGTTCACTGAACATTAAATGTTCATCCTTTGATAATGGCTTATGTAAGCCGAAAGCTCAGACCTGATAAAAAAAATCAACAATTATTGCGATTTCTTGTCGTCTTTCCATGACAACACTATCAAGCTAATCAGATCATACGAACGGAGCTTACACAAAATAAATAGACAGAACTTGTTTATATTATTCAATGAAACCTGTATTAATATATATATATATATATAAACCATTTTATCATATTGGTTCGTCTTACGACTTTCCTTACTCTTTCTCTATTTTTAACATCTTTATTATATCTTATTTGTTTGGTCTTTCTCTTTTATAACTTTCCTTCTTATTCTTGTTTTCTAACAATATATTACAAGATGTTTACAATAGTAATTATCGTGACAGACTATTTACAAAAACAATCTATCTCGAATAATTCATAACGCATTTTAGATGCGTCATAAATAATTCGAGATACAGACCAATACTTTAATACAATTTTGTTTAAAACCTAGAAGACAAAACATTTACAGAAAAGCTTAAAAATAAGTTAATCAAAAAATATTTACATGTTAAATACTAGTTAAAAAACCTAAAGTGTAAATTTTAGTTAAAATTTATTATTAAATATAAAATTCCTTAACAATAAATTCGTTTCAAAGCTAAGAGAAATAACATATAATTAAAATTTGCTTAAACAAATTACTCAAGATAATTATTTACATATTATATTATAGTCGAATGAGAAAAAATAGCTTGTAAATTGTTTAAAATAATTTACTCCTAAAAAAAAACCAAAAAACATTGCGAGTAATGCTAAGGAAAGATTACGTGTACAAATAATTTGTAATAAAATAAATCTACTCGAAAGACCAGTAAGACACGAAAAAAAAAAACCCCCAACTCGCTAAATATGCGAATGAAACCAACGAGAAGAAATTAAAAATCTTGTTTCGCTGCGGTTTTTAACAAACATATACACAAATCTCTATACACTTTCAAGTTTTTATTGGTGGTATTTACGACGCATGTTCACTGGGAAGGCTCGTATTTTTAGTGGTTTTGGGTCACTCATTAGCCCTATTTATATACAACCATCTGGTGGCCTTCTCGACGGACTCCAAGATCATTTGAATCGTCCGCCTTCTTTTTTCTTTTTTTTTTGTTCAGTTATCCCTAGGCTAGTAAGGGATCGTATCACTGACTTTCTAATTATAATGGTTATACCTATTTTACTTATTTTCAAAGATCAACATTTATTTTAGCATCATTTAGAGTAATATAAGAATATAAACATATACATGTATATCGACAAACATTGTACCCATTACACTTCCCAACGATACTTTTACGGGCAACAGGCTTACGGCCTATCACATTGAATACACCGGTTCTCGCTCGATCACCGAAGTTAAGCAACGTTGAGCCTGGTCAGTACTTAGATGGGTGACCGCTTGGGAATACCAGGTGCTGTAAGCGTATAGTGACGGATGTGCGTTGTGGTGCAGTGTATATCGGCTCGGAAAGAGAAATCGGTGAGCCGAGTTTGAACTCCAGTTGAATAGCCTGCATTCACTTAAGCACTGGTACCCTTGGGCAAAGGTATTAATCCGTCCTTTCCTTCCAGTTATGTGTTAAATAACAAGGGTATGACTTGGGGACCCTGCTCTTAAAAACAAATCCCAATGAATGGTGAAAAGAAAAACGTTGTAAAAATTAAAAAAATAACCTTACCCAAAAATCACTGGTTATGTCTTAAAAATGATCCCATAAGGATTGATAGGTCGTTAAGCCTTAAATAAACAAACAAAAACATTTACGGGCAAACCTTATATATAATTCAAATCTTTAAGGATTTGATTTGAGTTGTTTTACGGAACATCAACCTATGTGGGTTATTTAATGCCGAAAAGGTAGAGTTTAAAGATATTTTTTAATGTTCGGTTACAGTAAGAAATTTGATTTAGTCAAATTTTGACTAAAAAAAATTATTTTTTATTTTATTTTAGAAAACTGAAGATGTCTCTTAGTTTCGTATTCAAAAATGTATTGCTGGTAATATTTTTTTTAAGAAAATTATTAAAAATTGTTGGTAATGTTTTTCATCCAAAAGTGTATATTTTTCTATGAAAGTCTATTTTTATTTAATATATATATTTCTATAAAAGTATTTTTATACTTTCATAGTGTTTTGACCCTAGTTTGGGGTTAGCTATTTACCCATAGTTGCGACCCTAACAGGTGCTACCACTCCGAGTCAGAGTGGACCTGGAAACAACAGCAATTAAGAGGTGGTTCCATGCTACTCACAACCTCCCAATCCAAGGTGTTACTGCTGGATGCAGTTTACCGTCATACCCAGGACCTCAAATCTTTAAGTCTTGTGTTTGGTTTATTAAACCGAGAACACTAACCATGTGTATACAGTACCTAGAGCAAATCACGCCATTTTAATTACAGTTTAGTTACAATTTTCAGTACCTGATTTTCTTACCTAAATAAGTTTTTCAGTTCTTATTAATGTTAACTCAAAGTACAAAATTTGAAGTGCCTGCATGTAAGATATTTTAAATAAAGGTTTATATTTAACATTTCTTTGATATTTTAAAAATCGGCTATGATATACTCATGGTTAGTAGCGGTGTAACTTTAATTGATGTTTAGTGTTCCCAGCTTAACTTCAAATGTTGCATGTTTATGAAGCGTTTTATGTGTGTGTGCGTGTGTTTTCATCTTTTATTATACATGACATTTTTTAAAAATATTCCAGTAGATATATGAAACTTGAATAGGTTTCTGATAAGTAATTCCAGATCCTTTTGCATTTCAGCATTGAAATTCTTCAAGAGGAATTATTTTCTACAACAAATATAGGATACATTTCCTTTAAACTACAGCCAAATTTTGGTTCACCTTGAGTTAGCTTTGCAGAAAGAATAAGGAAATAAATTAATTTTACCGAATATCCAAGAAATAATACTATTAAAAAATCGATTGAAACATGTTACTGATTTTAATTAGGCTCACAAAAAATATGAAATCATTTTTCTTTTCTTTTTTGAGGTATGTGTTTTAACAGCGTATTAATTGGGAATAACTTAATAACTCTTAGAAAACGGCAGAGTTATGCCTTGGATCAATATATTTCTTTTTTATTTAAGATTTCTTCACTGGTCAATGTGCCTGGAGACAGAAAAATGATATGAGAGAAAAAATAGATAGTGGTAGCAAAATAATGAACAACGAAAAGCAATGAAAGAATCATTGTGGGTTATGCAGGGGCTTCAACATTAAGAATAGACTGTTTAAAGCCAGATTGTAAAATATGGACCATTCAACATAGGTCTCCTCAGATAATATAGCGCTATTTGAGAAAATGGTTCCTCATTTATAGAGCTTCAAAACCTTCCTCTTGCCAGTTTAGTTAAGAACATTTTTTAATCCTAGCTCCCAGTCCATACGCATCTATTACTGAAATATTTGGGTCGAGATTAATAATCAGTGTCGTCCACAAGCTGTCTTACCCATTAATAATCAATCTTCCATTTTTTGTTATAATCATATCGCCCCAAGCAAGGCATTTTACTGCAATTGTTGTGCAGAGGGTTACATAGGAGGAAAGTTATGAGAAAGACTGACAGGTTATAGGGGGTGTCAGGAAGTGGGTAAGAGAAGGATGAGAATACTGATGAGAGTGGATTGGACGGAGAAAGGAGAGACTAAACTATCGCCCGGTTCACACTCCACCCACATCTATTGAACAGGTGAAGAGGCTCATCCCTTGTTTCCTGTTTAGGATGCGGTTTCCGGCTTTCTCTTTTCCATTCTTTTTACCCTTACGTAGCCCCCAGCGCATCAGTGGCGTTATCGCCTTGCTTGGGGTGATATGATTAAAAAAAAAACTGATGGAAAGGATGCTGGTTAGTGAGATAAGAGATGACTATTGTTTACATGTAAATTGTTGGAGATTGTAGCTGTCGGAGAAGCAAGTAAATGGAAGGGAATTCCACAGGTGAGAAGTGCGAGGAAAGAAACTGTAGATTAGAATTTGCGTTTACAATTTATTAGTTTCACAGTAAAAGCTTGGGATCTAGTTGCTAATCTTGTGGCTCGTGTAAATTTATATATAGGAGGCACCAGTGAACTAAGTTCATCGAAGCAGAAACCGTGAAAATATTTGTAGAAAAGACACAGGGAAGCCACATTGCGACAGTGAGAAAGTGACTGTATCCGAGCTGCCAAGTCAGGATCTATCACATTACAGATTGTTTGTTGGATTTTGTCAAGGACACTTAAGTGGATAGCAGGAGCACCCGACCAGCAGCAGTATTCAATGCCACGGGTGGATGGCAGATTTATATATACAAAATTGTTTCAGGTGGGAAAAAATTCCTAGCCCTTCACAGAGAACCGAGTTTCTTAGCGGCGGATTTAACTATGGATTCTATTCCACTTGAGATCTGTTGTGAGAGTAAAGCCAAAGAGGCGCAGTGTTTTGCTTTCAGGAAGACTAACCTGATCCATGCTAATGGTGGGTAGGAGCGATTATCTGTGATGGTTAATAGATATCAGCTTCGTTTTGGAAGCATTAATATTCACGAGCCATTTTTTACCCAAGTCTGTCACGGATCGGAGGTCCTTTTCAAGCTCGGCAGCGAGGTTTGCTTTGTCAGTCTCATCAAATTTTTGATCAATGCGAGAGTAAAAATTTCTTTTTAGAATTAATCTGATGATGGATCATTGCAAACTCAGCATCCGATTCACATTAAGGATTAAGTGACTGCGTGTGAGTGCGCCGAATTCTCTTTTTTAGCGTAAGTTACTAGTAACGTAATCGCTGAAAACACATTAGTCTTTAAATCAATAATACTAGCAATAATTCTTAGAAAAATGGTCAGTACGTCATAATTAGATGAATATGGAATATTATTTCTGAACGTGGATTAAAGAGGATTTCTACATTTTTTTTATTGCATTAAGAAATAAAAACATTTTACGTAGTTCCAAAATCTATTTTCGTAGTGTTTTCGGTGTACACACACACACACACACACACACACCAATTATTCTCCATATATTAATTATTAAATTGTCCAGGGAGAAAGACATACAGGATAAAAGTTTCATAATTTATCACTGACGAATGACTGCAAGAAAAATATTTTTTGGCAACACTCCAAAAAGTAAAAGGAAAATGTGACATAGATCAACCAATTTGCATCTCACAAGCTTCTTCATGACTGCAAAATCAAGAACGAAAGAAAGATATAAACTGTGATTACTCTACATTTTAAAATACTTTTTTATTATTTTGGATGTCCGTTGTGGTGCAGTGGATATCGGCTCGGAACGAGAAATCAGGTAAGCCGAGTTCGAATTCCAGCTGAATTGATTGCATTCACTTACGCGCAAATACCCTTGGGAAAGGTATTAATCCATCTCTTCCTTCCAGTTATGGGTTAAATAACAGGACAGATTTAGTTCTATAGCCTTGTTCGGCAACCAGTCTACCGCAGAAAGAAATGGAAACCTACTGCGGGATAATCTTCTGCCCAGTCAGTCATGTTTCGAAAGAGACATCATCGCCAAGCGTGTATCACGTATGGCACTGAACTGACTTATTTATTAACCA
This sequence comes from Ascarosepion bandense, assembly GCA_037127315.1. Taxonomy (NCBI): domain Eukaryota; kingdom Metazoa; phylum Mollusca; class Cephalopoda; order Sepiida; family Sepiidae; genus Ascarosepion; species Ascarosepion bandense. Next base: position 376,812 of record JBBBDQ010002234.1, on the reverse strand, counting down.
TATTTTTTTTTACAGAGAAATAGATAAGAGAGGAAATCGTTTAGCATGAGTTTTTATTTCAAAATCGATATGGACATCAGATTTCGCTACCAAGATCCGCCTAGGAATCATGTCAACTAATTTTACCAAGAATTCTTGAGGTATGGAAGACATGGCTTTTTATATTCGCCCTTCCAAAAAATTGGTTTAATACAGCAGACTTGCTTTTTTAACGAATCTCAAAGAAAAACTCACAGGATGTTAAGTCATAACTTTTAGCCGGTCGTTCATACATAATATAAGGGGTTATTTTTCAATCGCCCAGTACATTAACAGACAGACTGAGACAGTGACAGAGAGAGAGAGAGAGAGAGATAAGAATAAATGATATTATTTTAAATGATGATCGTAATCCATTGCATGCTCTGTAAATGATACTGACAAAATTGTTCCTGTAATCAGCCAGAACGCATCTGAATTCTCTTCAAAATATTTTAAATTAAACTTTATGGAAAGAAAATGGCCAATTTTAACCGTCATCCATAAATTTTCTTTTTTGAATTTTTATACTTTTTTAATATTTGGAAACAAGTGGATTGTCCGTAGAGAGGCGATAATTACGACCGTTACAAATTGTTTTATTTTTTCAAGTTACAATAAAAAATAACTTTCCTCCCGAAAGTGTCGTCCAGCTATCATATATCATGTAATTGTATTTGTTAGTATTATTGTCAAAGATAATTGTCTTCTGTGAAAATTTAAAGGGTCGTGAAAATAACCATATTGCATCCAAACACTTGAAATGACAACATAAATTTACTCAATTCTCTATTTTTCTTTATATTTCGTTTTCTAAATCTAGAATCTTTTTTCAAAATGTCATCGTTTCTTAAGTTTCTTTAAAAATTTAAATACGTAGGAAGTGTTTTAACAGGAGATGAAAAGTGTGACACAGAGATCCGAAGGCGAATTGGCATGGCGAAGGACGCGTTCCAGAAGCTAAGTACTAAGACACAGGAAAATTTCACTAGAAACGAAGAAGCGAGTGCTAGATTGCTATGTGATGTCGGTTCTTCAATACACCAGTGAATGCTGGACAATATCATTGAAGGTGAGGAAAAAACTTGAAGCAGCGGAAATGTGGTTCTACAGAAGAATGCTGCGGATATCATGGACCAAGCATGTGAGCAACGATGAGGTGTTGAAAAGAATGGCAACGAAAAGAAAATTAATATTGAGCATCAGGAAGAGACAACTGAAGTTTCTGGTACATACAATGAGGAAGGAGGGCTTGGAGAACCTGATACTGACAGGGCAGATAGAAGGAAAAAGAGACAAAGGAAGGGAGCGGATAACATATTTGAAGGACCAGATCAGGTGCATGACGGAACAGAGGTTGCATGGTGTCACAGGAGTAAATATACTAAGAGCCACCACGAATAGGGAGAGGTGGAAAGCCATGATCGCCTACGTCCTGAAGGGACAGGTCACATAGAAGAAGAATATATATGCCAACTGTTTATAAGAAATTATAATGTGGGTATAAAGTGGGGGATCAATTTTATATTATAATCGATATATAAACTGATCCCTCATTTTGAGGCCATGTTAGTTTCTATACATTTATATTCTAGATTTACGGGCTTGAGATAATGGATGACAGAACGTGGATTGCATGGTGTAACAAGAGAAAGCGTGCTAAGAGCCACCAGGGATAGGGAGACATGGAAAGCCATGATCGCCTACGTCCTGAAGGGACGGGTCACATAGAAGAAGAATATATATGCCAACTGTTTATAAGAAATTATAGTGTGCGTATAAAGTGGGGGATCAATTTTATTTTATAATCAATATACAAACTGATCCCTCATTTTGTGGCCATGTTAGTTTCTATCCATTTATATTCTAGATTTACGGGCTTGAGGTAATGGATGACAGAACATGGATTGCATGGTGTAACAAGAGAAAGCGTGCTAAGAGCCACCAGGGATAGGGAGACATGGAAAGCCATGATCGCCTGCATCCTGAAGGGACAGGGCACATAGAAGAAGAATAACATGAGTGTAAAATTACAATTTTACTGTTCATTATTCAATTTTTTTTCTGGTTGGATCAGTCAGTTAAGTGCAATACATGATACACGCTTTGGACGATCATGTATCGAAAGAGACATGACTGATTGGGCAGAAAACTTTCCCGCAGTATGTTGCTGTAGACTGTGTTCCAACAAGGCCGTGTAACCCAATCTGCTCTGCTAAACTATAGCTGGAGGGAGAAGCGATGGATAAATATCTATCCCACTTATTAATACCTATTTGTGCGTAAGTGAATATAAGGAATTGAACTGTAATTAGAACTCGGCTCATAGATTTCTCGTTCAGGGCCGCACATCCGGTTCGATCAGTCGGCCATTAGGTGATCAGTCAGTTAAGTGCTTTTGGTGATCTAACATCTCTGGGCAGAAGATTTTTATGCAGCAGGTTGCTATTACTTTCTGCGCTAGACGAGTTGCCAACCATTGTTATAGGATCCAATCTGTCCTGCTATTTAACCCATAGTTGGAGAGAGAAATGACGGAGACATAACTTTTCCAAAGTGTATTTGCGCGTAAGCGAACGCAACGAACTCAACTGGAATTCGAACACGGCTCTATGATTTCTCGTTCCAAGTAGACATTCACCGCACCACAACTCACATATATGGCTTATATTCATAGACACGATCCATATTTGCGGTTTCTGAAGAATATATAAATATTTTCTTTAAACTAAACAAAAGTCGCATCTGTTTCTTATAAATCAACATTACTGAATTTTCATAGTAAAACTAAACTTTCGAGTAGGTTTCTTTTAAGCTTCGTTTTATTTCGTTTTTCGAGTAGATTTCTTTTAAGCTTCGTTTTATTTCGTATTTCGAGTAGATTTCTTCGAAGTTTCTTTTTATTGCGTTTTTCGAGTAGATTTCTTCTAAGCTTCGTTTTATTTCGTTTTTCGAGTAGATTTCTTTTAAGCTTCGTATTATTGCGTTTTTCGAGTAGATTTCTTCTAAGCTTCGTTTTATTTCGTTTTACGAGTAGATTTTTTCTAAGTTCCGTTTTATTTCGTTTCCTCGAGTAGATTACTTCAAAGTTTCTTTTTATTGCGTTTTTCGAGTAGATTTCTTCTAAGCTTCATTTTATTTCGTTTTACGAGTAGATTTTTTCTAAGTTCCGTTTTATTTCGTTTCCTCGGGTAGATTACTTCTAAGTTTGTTTTTATTGCGTTTTTCTCTAATTATTGATGTGCAATCAGTAACATTTGTTGATGATCGGACAGAACCATTTTTGTCAACCAGAAAAGCAAAGCTTTACAGGACTCTCCCCAACATAACATTTAGCAAACTTAGAGAAGAAGAAACGTTGTATTAAATTTCGTTCACTGATGTATTATCCTCACTAAACAAGCTCCATGTTTGCCGAGTTTGTCCTTCAATATGACCACTTCTGCAATATATATATATATATATATATATATATATATATATATATATATATATAATTCTCTATGGTGTATACTTAACCCTGGAACACGAACCATCAATTAAAGTTACGCCACTACTAACCATGGGTATATCATATCCGATTTTGAAAATATCAAAAAAATATTAAACATAAACCTTTATTTGAAATATTTTACATGTAGGCACTTCAAATTTTGTACTTTAAGTTAACATAAATAGGAACTGAAAAACATTTAGGTAAGAAAATCAGGTACTGAAAATTGTAATTAAAATCGCGACATTTGCGCTTGGTAGTATATAAACATGATTAGTGTTTTCGGTTAATAGCAAGAAAAGAAAAATTGTAATAAGCAGATATAATTTAAGCAACTGAAATGAAATCCCCACCTTAAAAAAAAACACTATGTATATTGAGCAGGGACTTATTTGTTATTCAGTGGGAACAAATTTTAGAACCAATGACTTTCGTGGAAGCCTTCTTTTGCGTGTCTTTTCTACAAAGCAACGGTTCTTGGCAAGAAGCTGTCAGATACAACATCATCAGTTTGTGAGGTTGCTAAAAAATTGAGCATTTTTCTGGTAAATTTGATTTATCTTTAGAACAAAGAAAGCTTCTTTCAGCATTAGCAAGATACACTGGCACGATTGAAAATTAATATTTTCCAAAATAACCTGGTAGATAAATATTTACTCTAGATCTTGACGCGATGCAGATGTAGTCATGTTTTTGTTCGAATATTTATCTGTTTATCGTGCAGTATGTGCGTTGTGATGCAGTGGCTATTGGCTCGGAACGAGAAATCGGATATCCGAGTTCGAATTCAAGTTAATTCGTTGCATTCACTTATGCGCAAATACCTTGGAAAAGAGATTAATCCGATTTTCTACCTTATGCTATGAGCTAAATAGCATGACAGATTTGGTTCTATAGCCTTGGTTGGCAGCCAGTTTACCGTAGAATCCAATGCAACATACTACTGGAAAATTGTCAGTCATGTTTTCTTTTTAGAAATGATCACCCAAGCACGTAACATGTATGGCACTTAAGTGACGGGAAAAACTTTGCTGTTTAGAAATGTTGACAGCTTCCTCTTGATCCCAGTTTAACATCTGACCTAATAAACGTCTCTCAATTAAGTTATATGGTTTATCACCTTTTTTTTACCTACAGAAAGCAATTAATTTGCTAAGGTCTGAAGGAGATTTATAGTGGTAATTACATTGTAAACTAGGTAATCTTGGAACGTCGTACCCTCTAAAATCAAAGTAACGAAAAGACGATTTTTCACTTGACACCGCTATTATTTTCACCACCTTCACTCCCTCGGCATTATGACCTAATAAACGTCTCTCAATTAAGTTATATGGTTTATCACCTTTTTTTTACCTACAGAAAGCAATTAATTTGCTAAGGTCTGAAGGAGATTTATAGTGGTAATTACATTGTAAACTAGGTAATCCTGGAACGTCGTACTCTCTAAAATCAAAGTAACGAAAAGACGATTTTTCACTTGACACCTCTATTATTTTAACCGCCTTCACTCCCTCGGCATTATGACCTAATAAACGTCTCTCAATTAAGTTATATGGTTTATCACCTTTTTTTACCTACAGAAAGCAATTAATTTGCTAAGGTCTGAAGGAGATTTATAGTGGTAATTACATTGTAAACTAGGTAATCCTGGAACGTCGTACCCTCTAAAATCAAAGTAACGAAAAGACGATTTTTCACTTGACACCGCTATTATTTTAACCGCCTTCACTCCCTCGGCATTATGACCTAATAAACGTCTCTCAATTAAGTTATATGGTTTATCACCTTTTTTTTTACCTACAGAAAGCAATTAATTTGCTAAGGTCTGAAGGAGATTTATAGTGGTAATTACATTGTAAACTAGGTAATCCTAGAACGTCGTACCCTCTAAAATCAAAGTAACGAAAAGACGATTTTTCACTTGACACCTCTATTATTTTAACCGCCTTCACTCCCTCGGCATTATGACCTAATAAACGGCTCTCAATTAAGTTATATGGTTTATCACCTTTTTTTTACCTACAGAAAGCAATTAATTTGCTAAGGTCTGAAGGAGATTTATAGTGGTAATTACATTGTAAACTAGGTAATCCTGGAACGTCGTACTCTCTAAAATCAAAGTAACGAAAAGACGATTTTTCACTTGACACCGCTATTATTTTAACCGCCTTCACACCCTCGGCAATATGCACTATTTCAACAAACAACGTAAATAATTGTAATAAAACATCCAAATATGAAAGGAAATTTATACATTTTTGTTTTACTGAAAACTTACGAGAAAAATAAGAAATAACTATTTTTTAATAGATTATTTATTTGCAGTGTTTGTGATATCTTTTATTGGAATTGCTGTCTAAATAGCGGTTAACTACCAATTGATTGAAATAAAATGGCAAATAATTATGATTTCCTGATAGTTGGCTCGGATATTTTAAGAAATTTAGTAAATGTTCAAAAATATATGAATTAAAATTATTTTTATATTTATCTTATAAATTGATAATGATGAATATTGCATTTTATTAAGTTTTTATACAATTGTATTATTTTTTTGTTGTAAATATTAAACATGTGTTCGTTTAGCGGCATAACAAATCTTTATGGGTTAGTTAATGTTAAAAGTTAATGCTTTTTGGAAGCATCAGTAGATTCATTTAAAAATGTATAAATGGTATGTTGGTTTTGTACAGTATTGTATTCCTAGTAATTCTTTTATGTTTACACAAAATATGGCTGATGATCGCGTTATTATAAAGATATATTATTGGTATTTTTGCTATAAAAAATATAATTATATTATATTATATTATATTATATTATATTATATTATCATTTTGTTTTTGAGAGGTTTACTATTTGACCATAGCAGGGGTTCTACCATCCCGAGTCATGGTAAGTCTGGTAACAACTGCAATTAAAAGGTTGTTCTCTACGTCTCTAAACATCAAAGACATTGCTGCCGGATGTATTTTACCGTCACTCTTAGGACGGTGTAATAATAAAATTATTCTTGATAATAAATCTAAACTTATTTATAAATAAAACTTTGTCTATGTGTGTATGTATATATATATATATATATATATATATATATATATATATATATATATAAGGATGTTTGTGTGTGTGACTGTTTATCTGTCTGTATGTCCTTTATACAAATTCACAATTTTTATCCGATTCTCACAAAACTTCACACAAATATTCTTTAGGCTGAGTCTGAGCTCCAGGACCATGCATTAGTTTTAAAGCTTTCATTACACCCGGGCAACGCCGGACTATACTGCTAGTTATCTAATAATTCGTCGTATGTTTAGGTTTTTATTAAAATTTTAATAATCGCCTTTCAAAACATAAAAGCATTGCCGAGGAATTAAGGTAGTTAAAATGTCACTCTAAGAACATTTAAGGGTAGATAGGCTTGACGTATGCTATATCAATTTTCAGTAATTATCTCACTTATACGTAATTTCTGACACAAAAGTTGTTGATAATTTCGTTACTATAAAGATATATTATTGGTATTTTTACTATAAAAATATAATTATATATATTTTCATTTGATTGGAGGTTTACTCTTTTGCCCATAGCTGGGGTTCTATGGTCCCGAGTCATGGTAAGCCTGATGACAACAAGGTGGTTCCATGCCTCATAATATCAAAGACGTTGCTGGCGGATGTAATTTACCGTCATTCTCAGGACGGTGTAAATATAAAATTATTCTTGAAAATAAATTATCTAATAATTAAACAGCAATTAATATTTTGTTGTATATTGTAAAGAACAAAAACAAATTCGTCGTATGTTAGGTTTTAGTACAATTTTAATCATTGCCTTTTAAAACATCAAATCATTGCCAAGGAATTAAGGTAGTTAAAACGACAGTGGTGTTAATCTAAAAACATTTAAGGTTCCATAGATTTGCTATATCAGTTTTCAGCATTTATATCACTGATACGTAATTTCTGACACGTTGTTCACAGTCCCATTAATTCGTTCATAAATCAAACAGCTAATAATACTCGCCATTCTTAGTTGCTTAACTCATGACATTAAATACACGTGTCCATAAAGCCCTAGTACCATTACAAGTATTTGTGGTAAGAAGCCATGAAGTATTGCGGGTTTTTTGTAAAAATCTGTACATCTCCTAAAGTTTACAATCACAGCTTCCATTGACTACAACCATGTTAGGACACTTCTGGCTGCATATTTTCCGTGACAGACCAATCGCATGTCACCTCGCTCTCCTGATCATACCCACCCTTTGATTTTTTTTCTTTTGTGGGTTAATCCAGAATTGTGTCTACAAGACTCCTGTTCATGATAGTGCCACGCTTAGTAAACGCATTATTGAAGTTGCCTAAACAGCTGACGTTAATATGCTGCAGCTCCTAGGGAGGGAGATGGAATATCGATTTGAAATTGTGAGACGAGCTAGAGGTGCACATGTGGAATAAAGTCAATGAAATCTGCAAATGTGAACTTGAGATGCACAATATTTAAAAAAAAATACTGCAATACTCTACGTTATATTGTTTATGAGCAATAAATACTTGTAATAGTCTGAGATTTTATGGACACCCTGTATATATATTGGCTGTAACTCGTTTTCGAGCATTGGCGTTACTAGATGAATGGCTCATTTATGAGCAGCTCTTATATGGCTTTTTAGCTAAGCTAAGGACTAGCATTCTCTAACAGGTTTTGCAGATGTGAACATAGCTGGAAACAGTTATGTACAGGTGTCGTGTATTTGTAAAATGTTGTACATCTCCCTACGTTTAAATTCACACCTTCCTTAGGACACTTCTGAATGCATATTACCATGGAAGATGGATTTGCCGTAACAGACCAATTGCATGACTTCTGCGCTCTCCTGATCTTACCCCTTTTAGATTTTTTACTTTGTGGGTACGTCAAGGATCGTGTCTACAAGTCTCCGGTTCATGATAGTGCCACACTTGGTAAACGCATTGTTGAAGTTGCCTTAACAGCTGACGTTGATATGCTGCAGCTGGTAGGGAGGGAGATGGAATATCGATTTGAAATTGTGAGACGAGCTAGAGGTGCACATGTGGAATAAGGTCAATGAAAGCTGCAAATGTAAACTTGAGATGTATTATATTTTACAAAAAAATCGCAAATACTCTACGCTATATTGTTTATGAGCATAAAATACTTGTAACGATACAGTGACTATGGAAACCCTGTATATGACAAAGATCTTTACTTAAGTTTCCTTTCTCTGAAATTGTTAGAAAAAACAGATCTAATGTAACTTGATTATTGGTAATTTCTTTAATTCAGCCAATCATTTGCATAGCCCTGAATTTTTTCTCGATGCTCTTGTCAGCAATAGAGGGGTAGAAAAGAGGAACATAAATTTTGTTCACTGATGAATTATTCTAACTAAACAAACTCCATGTTTGCCGAGTTTGTCCTTCAATAAACCCATTTCTGCAATATATATAGAGCTATGGCGCAGAGTTAATAGCAAAAACAGATAAATTGTACTTGCAGATATAATTTAAGCAACTAAAATAAAATTCCCAACGCTGTTGCCTTGTTACATCTAAAAAAAGGTAACGGAGATTCTAAAAGAAACATCGAAATTCCAGGAAAAAAAAAACTTCCATTGGTTTTATTTGAAGACCAACCGGAATGGTGTCAAAGAATAATGAATGGACCCAATGGACGATAGTTATTTTTTGCATTAATTTGTTCTTTGATAATTTTAAGCGTCTGATATTCTTTCTCCAAAACCCTTCGCTAGGAATTATGGATATACGTGCCATTTCCTTTTAGTGCTGGTGTGTATCATCCGAAGGCGGATAAATACTAAAATTTGGTGAGCATCATCACGTCGTAAAAACGTTACCGTTCTTAATTTTATCATCAGTGACGCTGTCATAAAACGGGCTTCCAAGGACGTGGAAAAAAGACAACCGACATCAATCATTTTACCAATAACAATGAGGGGTAGAAATACGAAGTTCACCAAGTCTAAAAATACAGGTTCTCGTAGATTTCATTATTTTTTATAATCATATCGCCCAAAGCAAGGTATTTTACTGCCACTGTTTTGCAGGGGGTTACATAGGTGGAAAGGTATGAGAAAGAGTGACAGGTTATAGGGGGTGTCAGGAATCGGGTAAGAGAAGGATGAGAATCCTGATGATTTTTTTTTATAATCATATCGCCCTAAGCAAGGCATCTTACTGTAATTGTTGTGCAGAGGGTTACGTAGGAGAAAAGTTATGAGAAAGACTGAGAGGTTATAGGGCGTGTCAGGACGTGGGTAAAAAAAAGTATGAGAATACTGATGAGAGTGGAGTGGACGGAGAAAGGAGCATGAGGATGCAAGTCACTGAGATAGTCGATGACTATTGACTCTACATTTAAATTCTTGGAGATTGTAGCTGTCAGGGAAGCAAGTAAACGGAAAGGAAGTTCACCGGCAGGAAATGCGAGAAAAGAAACTGAGGAGTAGAATTTGCGTTTACATTTTATTGGTTTCATAGTAAAAGAATGGGATCTATTCGCTAATCTTGTCGCTCGAGTAAATTCTTTTATAGGAGGCACCAGTGAGCTAAATTCATCGTGAAAGAAGCCGTGAAAGTATTTGTAGAAGAGACACAGGGAAGCCATATTACGCCGGTGAGAAAGTGACTGTATCTGAGCTGAAATCAAAATCAAAAACTACAAATCGAATATCATCATTGTTGTCGTTTCAGTTGAGATGACATCATAGAAGATTATTCGATTCAGTTGTTCTTCCTTAAATTAAAGATAAGCGTCAGTAAGAAGTGATCGGCTTACCTAAGATTATCGAATATATTTATCCGACCATGTTGGAATTTTGATTTCTAAGTTGCGTCAGAACTGCAACTAAGTTTTCACTAGTGGTGTAATACCAGGCGACCTAAGCAGGTCGATCTTTATAGCACTGCCTAATAAGCCAGGTGCAAACGTGTGCGAACTCCACCGAACAATCAGCTTAATGAGTCATATTGCAAAACTGATTGTCAGAATCCTGATGAATGGATCGTGAAGCGGAATCAGGCCGGAGATAAGACAAGAAAAGTACGGGTTCGTCAAAGACGCTGGAACAAGAAACACCATATTTATGATTAGGATGCTCTCCGAAAAGGCAATACAAATGAAGACGAACTTGTACCTATGATTTATCGTTTATGCACAATCGTCACAAAGAATTGATAGAGATGCGCAGCAGCCACGACATATTTCGGAAAGATAAGAGTAATCATGAATCTCTACTGGCAGAATAATGCCTGCATACGGATAAGTAAAGAATTCACCAGATATACTATAATGGCGGCATCACACACAACGGAATGAATTCTACCAACCATTACATATACCTCCCCTCACAAGAGATGAGAGTAGATAGCCAGTAGATAGCCTAGATAGCCTGAGAGAGTAAGCTGAGGAGAACGCTCGGAACATAGCCAAGAGGCGTCTACGAACACTGCTAACACCTTTGACAGGCTCCACGACATATACAAAGATAGAAAGAGGCGTATGACAATCATGTTTCTTTTAACCTAATCTATTCAACTTGTACAGCGAGATTTTTTGAGGAGCCTAGATGTTATACCAGGATTTGTCATCGGATGCTACAATATGAACAAGATAAGGTACACAGATGATACAGTCTTGATGGCATACACGGAATGGTAACTACAAAACTACAAAACATCCTACAGAAGGTAGTTGAAGAGAGTGACAAAACAGGAACTACAAATACCTGCAAGAAAACCGAATGCATGCTCATCAGTAAAAAGGCAGCCCAAAATGCCAAATACACGTAGAGGATACTAAAATCAATCAGGTACAAAAATTTATATACCTGGAAAGTGTTATAAACTAAGATGGAAGGTGTGACACAGAGAACCGAAGGCGAAAGACGCATTCCAGAAGTTGAGTAAAGTATTAAGAGACAGGATATTTTCACTAGAAACAAAAAAGAGAATACTGGATTGTTACGTGATGTCAGTTCTTAAAAAAAGCAGTAATTGCTGAACAATATCATCAAAGATGAAGGAAAAGCTTGAAGCAACTGAAATGTGATTCGACAGAAAGATGCTGCCGATATCATGGACCAAGCAAGTGAACAATGATGAGGTTTTGGAAAGGATGGAAATTAAAAGAAAATTAACACTAAGCATCAGGAAGAGACAAATAAAGTTCCTGTGATATGCATTGAGGAAGAAGTGCTTGGAGAATCTGATACTAACAGTTCATATAGAGTGAGAAAGAGACAAGGAGAAGCAACGGATAAAATATTTGAAGCACCTGAGCAGGTGGATGACAGAACGAGGTTGGCGAGGTGTAACAGGAGAGAGCGTGCTAAGAGCCACCGGGGATAGGGAGACGTGGGAAGACATGATCACCTACATCCCGAAAGAACAAGACACATAGAAGAAGAAGAATAAAAAAAAGAAGGCTTAGAGAAACTGATGCTCACGGGACGGATAAAGGGGAAGAGAAAGGAACGCAACGTATTACATATTGATGAACTGGAACAGATGGCTTGTGCAACGGGGATTGAGATAACAAGAGAAAATGTATTAAGAGTCACAATGGGTAGGGAAATGTGGAAGGCCTATGTCCTGAAGGGACGCGGCACCTAGAAAAAATATCTGAGAAAAATATCTTACAAGGAAAATAAATTTTAAGTACATCTCGTGTGACGTTTATAGCAAGAAGCAAAAAGGACATCTTATTTAGATAGAGACACATAGTTTTCTGCGTATGTTTACATTTTGCTGATAATTTGGAATTGACATCAATAAAATGGGCAATGTAACATTCCCGATGGCCTTATGGTACTACAAGAAGCAATATGTTGATGTCGTAGGAAGTTATTTTCCTGGGACGTTTTTTCGCTATTAAATCTATTTGGCTTCCGATTTTGTTCTCTTTCTTCCTGTTTTGAATATATGACTGCCAAAATATCTGTATTATTGCATGCCCTATACAGTCATCGGGCGGATAGCATTCTGCATTTAATCCGTAGTTCGCCGACCCATTGCCTAGCCTAAGACGACCCTGCTGCTCTCCTTGGGCTTCTTGACAAAATACAAAGGAGGATCTGTAACGTGGTTGATACTGACTTGGCAGACCGGCTGCAGCCGCTCTCACACCGGCGTGATGTAGCTTCCCTGTGCCTCTTCTACAAGTACTTTCATGGCTTCTGCTCCGATGAGCTTAGATCACTGGTGCCGCCTAAGCACGAATTTACACGAGATACTAGATTAGCAACTAGGTCCCACCCTTTTACAGTTAAACAAATAAGATGTAACCGTAAATTCTACTCCAACAGCTTCTTTTCTCGCGCTTCCCGCCTGTGGAACTCCCTTCCACAAGTCTGCTTTCCCGACAGTTACAATCTCCAGGTGTTTAAATGTAGGGTCAATAGACACCTCCTATCACACTAACTCACAACTATTCTCACAACACTCTCATCTACCCAACCCTCATTCTCGGTATCCTCACCCGCCTATCACCCACCCTCTGTTATTTCCTATATTTAATCAGCCGTTCTCCACTCTACGTAGCCCCCTGCACAGTAGTGGCAGTGACATGCCTTGCTCGGGGTGAAACGCTTATAAAAAATAAAAAATAAAAAAAAGTAAATCTAATGTCAGTGTGTTCTACTTCTTCTTTGTGCCCTGTCCCTTCAGGACGAAGGCGATCATGGTTCTCCACGTCTCCCTATCCCTTGTGGCTCTTAGCTTGTTTGCTCCTGTTACTACTGACACCCCCGTTCCGTAATCCACCTGATCAGGCCCTGCAGATATGTTATCCGCTGCCTTCTTCTGTCTCTTTTCCTTCTATCTGGCCCGTCAGTATCAGGTTCTCCAAGCTCTCCTTCCTCATTGCATGTCCCAGGGACTTCAGTTATCTCCTGTGTAACAAAATGTAAGGGCCAGGTCGAGAATGATCAGCGGTTGACTGGTGTGTCTTGTAGGCGTAATATTCTAACAGTGATAGAGTTAAGCCCCATAACGTCGCGAATTCAATAGAATTCGGTATCGTCGATGCGCCTTCTTCACCTAGGCAAAGAGCGACTAAGATTACCCAGCGGGGGGACGGCGAGCCAACGTGCGACATGTAGTCCTGTGAGGTCCTTCCTCCTACATCCTCTTAGAAACCCAGCTTCAATCACTCTGTCTTTAAGAACAAGAAGTAATGATCCTTTTAGTTGATACCGTTTTATGTAGTATATTGGGAGCCCTGAATACGCGTTATGGTGCAGTGGATGTCGGCTCGGGCGGAGGAATCGGGGAACGAGCAATCGGGAATCGGGATTCCTTGCATTCACGTACGCATAAATACCCTTTGTAAAGGTATTAATCCATTTCTTTCCTCCAGTTATGAGTGAAATAATAAGACAGTTTGGATTCTGTAGCTTTATCTGGCAACCAGTTTACCGCCGAAATTAATGGCAACCTAATGTGGGATAATCTTCTACCCAGTCAGTCATGTCTCTTTCAAGACATGATCGACCAAGTGTGTATTACGTATGGCATCTAACTGACTGACTGAAACTTTAATATTGCTGTAAACGTTGTAAAGTGTACAAATCAAGATGCAATTAAAATATATATGCAGAAATGTTTGGGGAAGTTTACTGACACCGAAATATATTAAAATGTCGACGCAAACATATTTTCAAAACGGCTATCGTTGTACCTCAACACAGCAACTTATGACATATTTTTGAAATTATTTCTGCTTGCTTCTAAATGCGCATAGAACCGACGGTTCATTCACTGGCAGACTCTTTCACATACTCCGATAGTGTATCGAATGCTTTCACAGGCTCTGGGGACCCAGAGATAACAGAGAACGTAATACTTGTTGTCTCAGATCAATTACACAAAATTAACAAGATTTTTAATAAAAGCAGTTATATGAACAAAGAGAGAAGATCTGGGAAATCTTTCAGAAAATTTCGCAAGACGTAGGAATAAATTTCCAGCATTTATACCACGAGTGATATGAACTCTTCAGAAGCACAATGGTTGAGAACATCTTAGGAAATATTGGAGTGACTCATTTTTTTAATCATTTCCCTCAAAGCAAATCGATAATGCTACAAGACTCAAATGTTAGTGAAACTTAAACAGAATGAGAAGAATTTCGTAGGGAGAAAGGAAATTAACAAAACACGATTCAATAGAGTTTGTGGTTCATGGTTAATTTTGTTTAGAGGCCACAATTTAAACAATATAAGGTACGCAGATGATACAGTGCTGATAGCAGACACAGAAAGGCAACTACAAGATATCCTACAGAAGGTAGCTGAAGAGAGTGACAAATCATGACTACAAATAAACTGCAAAAAAACCGAATGCATGGTCATCAGGAAAAAGGGCAGCCCAAAATGCAATTACAGGTGAGGGACACTAAAATCAAACAGGTACAGAAATTTAAATGCTTGGGAAATGTTCTAATAGAAGACGGAAAGTGCGACACTGAGATCCGAAGGCGAATTGGCATGGTAAAAGAAGCATTGCAGAAGTTGAATAAAGTATTAAGAAATAGGACAATTTCACTAGAAACAAAGAAGAGTGTACTGGAACATTATTAAATGTCATTTCTTCAATATGGCAGTGAATGTTGGACAATATCTTCGAAGATGAAGGAAAAACTTGAAGCAGCTGAAATGTGGTTCTACAGGAGGAGGATGAGGATATCATGGACCGAGCATGTGAGGAATGACGAGATTTTGGAAAGAATGGAGACGAAAAAGGAAATTAATACTGAGCATCAGGAAAAGACAACTAAAGTTCCTGGGACATGCAATAAGGAAAGAGGTCTTGGAGAACCTGATACTAACAGGCCACATAGAGTGAAAAGAGACAGGGAAAGCAGCGGATAACACATTTGAACAGCCTGATCAGATGAATGACGGAACGAGGGTTGCATGATGCAACAGAAGGAAGCGTGCTAAGAGCCACAAGGGATAGGAAGATATGGAAAGCCATGATCGCCTACGTCCTGAAAGGACATGGCACATACAAGAAAAAGAGCCTCAATGAGTTATGTAATGCCGACAAGGTGTTTTTTTAGGTAAGGTTCGTATGAATTAAATATGTATTAACATTTCTTCTTTCAAATATTTATCGCTGATAACATTCTTTTTCCCTCAACAATGTAATTTTACTAATATTTTTAGAAAAACATAATTCTAGTACCTTCCATCTTAAAATGTATCTTTTCCGTTTGCTAATGTTGCGAGTTCGTTGTGGTGCTGTGGATATCGGCTCAGAAAATTCGAATTCTAGTTGAATTCCTTGGATTAACTTACGCGCAAATATCCTTAAGAAAGGTATTAATCCGTTTCTTCCCTCTAGTTATGGGTTAAATAACATGACAGATTTGATTCTTGTCTGGCAACCAGGCTACTGCAGAAGCAATGGCACTCTACTGCGGGATAATCTTTTGCAAAGTCAGTCATGTCACCATCGAGACATGATCGCTCAATTGTCTGTCACGTATGATACTTAACTGATTGAATGCTGTGAGGTGGTTCATTATTTGCCGATAGCTGGGACACTAGCAAGTGCTACTACCTAGGTTCATGCTAGTACATGAGTGTACCCGTAATTAAGAGGCGGTTCAACGCACCTTAAAACTTCCCGAGCATAGGTCTTACTGTCGGTTGTAGTTTATTTTCTTACCCAGGACAAGAAGGAGAGATTGATATTGCATTTAAATATTTTAAATTTGTAGGTGGCAGAGAAGTAAAAAAACAAACTAAAAGAACGGAGTTACACAGGTGATAAGTTGGAGAAAGGACTTGTGGTTGTATCAAGCTATTCAAACAGTAAAACAATGAGATCTAATAACCAATATAGCATTACGAAAGAAGATATGTCATTTGAATTGCTCTCATGAATATATTTTTTAAAAAAAGACAGAAGAAAATGTAGATACGTTGGTGGGTGATGTCGAGATAGCAGATCAGGACAGATAAAAGGATTTTGCGGTGATATATAACCCAGATCTTCTCTGAAGCTACTATGTAGCACCACACCAGATATGGCATCTTCAATATACAAATGCAAGGTAGATTTATAAATGTGTAATTTAGATTCCAAAATTGTCTCATACAGACCCGCAAATGATTAGATGTAATCGCCCAAGAAGAGACAATTACCTTCTCTTCTAGAGGTTATAATAAGCCAGGCTGATAGTAAGTCAAATTAGTTGTGTATGATAATGAATGATAGAAGCTTCACGTTCGTTGCGTTAAAATTTACAAGCCATTTCTAGCTCCACTTAACAACCGATTGATGGACATTTTTTTCGTGTTTTTGCTGGATTAATCTGACTTATATTAATGTAGTAGGAAATAATTTTGTAATCGGGATAAATACCGAATTGAGAACTGGATCTAAAGTTAATTTCAAAAACTGGCGTTTTGTGGTCTTCTTTAGACTGTATAAGTTTTCATTAATCAGCACACCCACTTCCTTGAACTAACTATCGTTTTAAGGTGTAATATATATATATATATATATATATATATATATATATAATTATGAATTAAAAGTACATTGCGACACGAAAATAGTTCGTCTCATAATGATGGATAGTACTTCTCAATATTGAATTGGATAAAAGAGCAGTCGTTTTATTCTTTTATATTGTAAAACCAGTTTGTTACATCAGTGATATCACTTAAGTATAAAGATCTTTTAAATAAACGTAATGAAATAAATATCATATGTATACATTGCAAAATGTTCACCCAAGAATATGGAAAAAATATGTATATCAATTAACATGTATATATCCAATAATTAACTTAAGAAAAAGAATAACTGACGAGATATGAAAATAAGTAAATTGGCATATAAATATTTTATAATAATTTTTTTTTTTTAATCGTATCACCCCGAGCAAGGCGGTAACGCCACTGATGTGCAGGGGGCTATGTAATAGTGAAAAGATTGGGAAAGAGAAAGCCGGAAACCACATCCTAAACAGGGAACAAGGGATGAGTCTCTTAACCTGTTCAATAGACATGGGTGGAGTGTGAACCGGGCGATAGATAGATCTATCTACTCCAATTATATAGATATCAGAAAGATGGGATCATGATAGCAGGAATTAAATTTGAATAAATGATAAACATGTTATTTATAAATTAAAGGTTTTGAAAAAATTAGAATTAAATACGTACTGATAAGAAGAGTAAATTTAATCAAAATCCCCTTCAGTTTGAACAAAACATAAAAAGTTATTTTCTTTTTTCATCTCCTTCCTGTTTTCTATGAGAAGAGGTCAAGATATGCAGAAAGCAGAAAGGACATTTTTCGTATTGGAACAGATACATAAAGTGTAATACGAGAAGGTAATACGAGTGAGAAGCAATAAAAATAAAAAGAAAATGTTATATGGGTTATGTCTTGAAGGCTGTCACAATCCGTTGAGTAAAATAAAGGTAAAGAAGTGTTTGCGTGTTACCTATTTATTAAACATTAATATTTCGAGATCAAAATCTCATCTTCCGAATGGCAGAGAAGCTTTTGTCTGTTCGGGTGTCTTCACGGCCTAAAGAAAATTAGGTTAAAAGCAGCTTGACACTTTGTCCGTTAGGGAGAAAAAAAGGAAAATTAGAAAAAAGAAATAAAAAAAGTAACTGTCTTCTCTATAAAATACTGGCCAAATTTCAAAGTAAATCTTTATTCTGATTAGTTAAAAGGGACTCACACAAAAATTTGGTATCTTCCCACATACGTGAATAGCAAAACGATGGTTTTTTTTATATTTAAATGTAAATCATTTCCACAACCAACATCCGATATTGCCTGATGAAGAGAATCTATCTCGAAACATAGACATTTCCGTGTTGCAAATGTACTCTTAATTTATAATTATACGATTATATTGTACTCTACAATATTTATTGTACTGAGCACAGTTTATAAGAAACTAAATGTCAGGAAAATCAAAATCGTAAAACCTTAGGTCCTCTTTACTTTATATATATATATATCATACACACGATATAAAAGTAATAAATATATACACACAATATATATATATATATATATATATATAAATGCACACACTTAATATATATGCACACATACATATGCAAATACACATTCACAAACGTTATATATATATATATATATATATATATATATATGCATACACACGTGTTACATATATATATACATACTTTATATATACATACGTTATATATATTTAGTGCATTGGGGCAGCAAAGATGTTTTAGACATATACTGTTAAATATAAGAAACAGTGAATTTCTATTATGAAAATAAAGTCAAAAATTCTCCAACATTCCTTGAAGATGGCTCATGTGAGCCGAAAGCTTAGAACCAATTAATAAAAATTTATCCTAATGTTGGAGAATTTTTGTTTTCATTTTCACCTGAAATTAAAGCCAAAATACGATGTTTAGAACGGCTCAGGATTAAACATAATAGACATTCATTGTCACTTATATTTAACGGTATATATTTAGAAAATACGTTATATATGTGTTAATACGCACATACAATATATATATATATATATATATATATATATATATATATATATACACGTTTTAAATATAGAGAGACAGACCCATGTTATATAGATATATACGCCTGTGTGTGTGCATAACGAAAGTCAAGAAGAATAAAAGAGAGAAAGAAAACAAACTGAAGGAGAAAATGCAATTAGGAAGAAAAATGGGAAGGAATAAAGAAACAAACAAACATATGGAAGATTAAAGAAAGAAATATTGAAAAAAAGTGAGGATAAAGAGAGAAAGAAAGAAAGCGAATAAAAAAAGAAAATAGAAAAAAAACAAGAATCAAGCAAAAAAGATAACGAAAGAAATCTTATAAGTAGGAAGAAAGAAAAAGAGCAATTAAAGAATATCTTATTCAGGACACGGTAATAAAATAAATGGTGTCTCAGGGACAAAAAATAAAGAAGCGGAAAGAAAACGTAAGTATAATTCGATGAGAACTGTAAGAATAAGTCTCGCTGAGAAAAATATATCCGGAATAATTTAAAGCCAAAATGATCAGCCACACCGTGTCGGCCATGTCCAAATGGGTGGTGAACCGACTCAAATGATATATGGCGTCATAGCAACGCCAACCCAAAAATTCTTTTCATTGTGAAGAAAGGCAGACCAGTTAATTAAGGCCAATTCTTTCAAAAGATCCGCAGAGACAGTTGGAATTTATTTTCGGTTTCCTCTTTTCTTGACATCTGAATTTTAAATAATTCCTTCGTAGAAACTTGTTCTAGAGTAATTTTCTTTTTAATCTTATATTATTAGCAGCAATATTATTATTATTATTATTATTAGTAGTAGTAGTAGTAGTAGTAGTAGTAGTAAGAACAACAACAGTTCTCTCTGATTTCCCTTGAGTAACTAGTCCTAAGGGATCCATTTTACGGAAACATAAAACAATTCTTGATAGTCTAGATGCTGGAGTTCCTAAGATTTTTCAAACAGTACACAAACTCAATAAAATTATTTGGAAAATGTAAGGGACATTATAAAGGGACATTTAGGAAGAAAACAGGTACATGCATACGCACACACTGTTATATGCAACAAGATGTCGGTAAATGTATGTTTGTGATTAAAACATTCATCCACAGAACAGGTACACCACATTTGGAACAGTACTCACCTGGCACATTTTTTCGTTGGGTTGGAACCAAAAATCCTTCTCAGTTGCGTCTTTGACCTGTTTACTATCGTGTGCTAGATAATTTTTCTCATCAGATTTTATCTTGTATTACCTGGCACATTTTGTGTCTAGTTGGAGGACCAAACATCATGCCTCAGTTGCGTCTCTATCCCCGAAGACAGAGCGCAGCTCAGTTGTAGCTCCGTCCGCGAGGGCAGAGATGCATCTGAGAAAAATTATACTGTGTAGATACCCGATCACGGGGAACAGTGTCCCGCGCCACCCCATTGCAGTAGAGGGGTGGACAAGGTATTCGTACCCGGGGCCAGCCTTACCGGCGTTTGAGGGGGAATGGGGAATTTGTGTTCCTTCGCCCGTCCGATAGGTCTCTTCACGTTAAAAAAAGAATTGTGTTGCATCTCGCTCCAGTGGCCAGTAAAGTACGCCACAAAGAATTGATAGAAATGCTCAGAAATTGCAACATATTTGGAAAAGACATTAGTGTAATCAAGAACCTCTACTGGCAGCAAACCGCATGCGTACGGACAGGAAACGAATTCAGTAGACATAAAAAGAAAGGGGCGTAAGACAAGTATATCTTTTTTCAACGGATCTATTCAACTTGTACAGCGAGACTATTACAAGGACTCTATAAGTTGTGCCAGGATTCGAAATCGGCGGCGACAATCGGAACAATATAAGATACGCAGATGATACAGTGCTGATTGCAGACAGGGAAAGGAAGCTACAAGACCTCTTAAAAAAAGGTAGATGAGAAAAGCTTTAAAAAATGCTACAAATAAACTACTAGAAAACCGAAAGCATGGTCAGCAGAAAACAAAGATAGGGGAGACTAAAATCATGCAGGTACATAAAGGCAAAAACCTTGGAAGTGTTTTAACTGAAGATGGAAAGTGCCACACTGAGATCCCAAGGCGAAATGACTTGACGAAAGCTGAGTTGAGTATTCGGAGAAAAAAATTTTCGTTGAGTAGGTGTTTTTTATTTGGCTTGTTTAGTTTTGTATCTTGGGTTGTGAATATTCAATTTTGCGTTATTTTGGTAAGGAGAGGCCTCGATTCGTATAACTTACTCTCATTGACTGCGACACGTAAAGGAAGGCATCTAGCGCAGCTACAACATATGGTGTTCCCACTAGAAGCGCTCTTATGGACACCCACCCGTGCACGCCATGGCACAGAAAGTATTTTGATATGATACAACTCTATTTTAGAGCAGCTGCTTTAGTTGATGCACAAGTGTTCGGGCTCCTAACTACCAGTAGGAAGCAGCATTAAGAGACAGGTCCTGGGTATGACGTTAAACTGCATCCAACAGCAAGGCCATTGATTGGAAGGTTGTGAGGAGCATGGAACTACATCTTAATTGCTGTTGTTCCCAGGTCCACCCTGATCTGGGGTGGTAACACCTGTTAGGGTCCCAGCTATGGGCAAATAGTTTATCCCCAAATAGGGGTAAAAACATTATGGAAGTATAAAAATAAACTTTTATAGAAAACTATCAGATTTTGAAGGAAAAAATATACAGCAATACATTTTTGAATACAAAACTAGAAGATATTTTGCGTTTTTTAAAATACAATAAAATAAAATTTTTCATCAAAATCTGACTAAATCAACATTCCCACTATAACCGAACATTAAAAAATACCTTAAAACGCCACCTTTTTGCCATTAATTAACCCACAGAGGTTGATATGCCGTTAAACAAAACTCAAACTCAAATAATAAGAGACATTGCCAACTTCTACACATGTCACGGAAAATTAGCCAGAGCACCACTATTAAGGCTTGAGGAGAAGAAATGAATTTTGAAACACTTCCTTAACAGAGGGAAGGGATGAGTCACATCTCCTGTTCAAGAGAAGAGAGAGGAGTATGAACCGGACGATAAAAGAGCTTATCTACTCCAATTGAAAAAAATACTAATTTTTATCTCAGTAGAATAAATCTGAAAGTCCGTTGTTGATTCCTTATAAGATAAACACCGGAAGTGAAGTACCTCTGAGGAAACAAACAAAAAAAAAAAAAAAAAAGAAATAAAGCAATTGCACAATATTAGTGCTTTACCAAGAAAGTGAAATTATTCTATTCTACGGGAAAAATTACTATTTTAGCAATTCAAATCGGTAAAAACGAATCGAACCAAATAAAATTATAAAATAAACTACTCTCTCTCTCTCTCTCTCTCTATATATATATATATATATATATATATATATATATCAAGCTGGTGAGGGCATTCGGTCGGCACACGCGAGGTGAGAATAATGGAGACATCGAGTCCTTACAAACAACAGACTTACATTTACGAAGATTGAAATCCACTTAAGTGGATGTAAAGCTTCGTAGATCCATACGTGTATCCATAAGTTTATTTTCAAATAAAATATATAATATTAAAACTCGAAAACTTGGGCGATGCTAAATATAAAAAAAGACATTAGGAAGCAAGACTAGAATAAACGGAAGTTACTTACTTTAAAAAAAAAAGGTCAAACGCCAGTTTAGACAGATCTCTGATAAAATGGTAATCTTTCATTTCAGAAAAGCAAAGGAAGAAAACAAACACAATTCATGAATTTGAATTTGGGATTCCAAGTCAAGTGAAGATATTCAGTTCTACGGAAGAAAATACAATTTTTTGTAGCAAAAATAAATCGAGCGAATAAAAATTTAAACTAAATTAACTCATCAGATTAGTAGTGTAATGGGAGGGGGAAATGTAAATATGAAGTTATAAATTACTAGCAGTATAGCCCGGCGTTGCTCGGGTGTAATGAAAGATTTAAAACTAATCGATGGTCCTGGAGCTCAGACTCTTTGGATGTTGGCACGAAAGACTAAAAAGTAATAGTTATTTCCAGTTAAAGTGAAACCGTAGACTGAAAGAAAAATGAATGGATGTAAGTCAAATTTTGATTTCCTGGTATCGATATCAAATAAGTTTTTTCGTCGTAAACTGAATTTTGAAGGCTAAATAAGTCCTCTGAGTAAATGGTATCATGGTTGAGACTACGAACTACAATTATACCTACTTAAAACCAAACCCGAAGCAAAAACTAAAATAAAAGGGCTGAAAAAATACAGACATACAGGCAGATAAACACACACACAACATCTTGCCTTTTATATATATATAATCGATTTTCTGCACTATTGTAAGAACTGCAACCTTGAAACTTCTGAATATCGTTTCTTATGTCTTTGTCTATGAGTGTATCAAAATTGATTAAAACCAGATCACTCCTTCTATAAGCCATTTTTTTATTATCGATCTTCGATATTTATCAGGGGTACCTCGACACAAAACCTAGCGAGGAACACTTGCAGACGCTTACAGTACAACTGTGTAAATTTTATAAAAATCGGTTCAGCCGTTTCGGAGTCTATAGGTAACAGATATACACACAATGTTCCATTTATAAATAAGTTTATATAAGTCCGAATAACCCCACTTCAAAGACAAAGAAGCAATCTGAGCATAGGTCAAGTGCAGGAATTATCTAAATTAGATGGAAGGCAGCTCTGTTCAAACAAGAACATCTAAGCATCATTAAAAAAAAAACAAAGAGGAGTGAAAATTAAATCACACAAAATATTTTTTATATTTAAAAAGGAAATAGACAAACAAAGTAAATAGACACGTACGTATAGAGGAGGCGAATTCACCACAATTTAGATCATTGACAGTAAAAGTAATTTTAAAAGAATACGAAAAAAAATATAATTACCTTTTACAAATTAGCATTTCAAGTGAGTGTCCGATTTACACTGAAGAGAAAGTTTCTGAGAGTTTATCAAGCTGGTAAGAATGCTCGGAAAACCAAAATATTCAGTCGCTTCAAGAAATTCAGTGATTAATGAGGGTAAGATGGGGGTGGCGACAGTGACAGAGAACAAATCAGGCCGAAGAATAGAAGTGAATCTCAAAAAATAAATTAAAAAAATGAAGGCAGGTCTATTCAAACAAGAACGTCTAATCGCTATATAAAAAAGGCACACATGGGCAAAAATTAAATCACACAAAATGTTTTGATAATTGGAAAGAAACTAGATAAACAAATGTAAGTGGATATTTATATATTTATAGATGAGATTAATTAATCACAAATTAGGAGATTGCCAGTAAATGTAATTTTAATATAATTCGAATATTCAAAAGAAAGACAATCAAACTATCATTTTCAATTACTCAAATGGAGGTCCGATTTACAGTGAAAAGAAAACGTTTCTGCCAATATATCATGTGGCAAGAATGCTTAGAGGACCAACAGTTCAGTTGACCCATGTTATGGCGTAAGTGGGTGGGGGTAAGTGCGATTACAGTGAGCTATGAGACCGAAGGACAGGGTGGAAGTTCATCAAAAAATGAAAAAAAAACAAAAAAACAAAAAACAAAACAAAACAAAACAAACAGAAAGCATGTCCATTTAAACCAGAAATTCTTATTGTCATTTACAAAATTACACATGGATCAAAATTCAATCATAGAATGTTTTGTATACTTGGAAGAAAATTGACCAACAAAAGTCAATAGATATTTACGTATAGAGGAGCCGTACATATGGACCTTTACAACATTGTCAGTAAACATAATGTTAATGTAATTCGAGTATTAGTTCCAGTATTAAACAAAATTTTAAAAAAAATATAACAATTACCTTTTTTAAATTGTCAAATCAAGTCGGCACCCGATCTGATTTGATTTTCTAACCACCACTTAGATATGGCACAAAGTCAAAATTATGAGATACCCAGTGAATATTACTTAGTTTTAATAGGTTCTAACGAGACGAGCTTGCTAACCATTACACCACGTTGAGATGCGCTGTTCGTGTCCAATTTACAATGAAGAGGAAGTTTTTTTGCTAACATATCAAGGTGGTAAGAATGCCGTGACGACAAACAAGTCAGTCGCCTCAATAAATAGGGGTGGGTGAGTGTTGGTGAGAGCAGTGAGAGAGAGCAAATAAGGCCAAAAAATAGGAGCGATTTTTTTAAATTAAAAAATGGAAAGCATTTTCTATATTTTCTTAAACTCACACAATAACAATGGGTTGATTAATCATATTGAGCACCACTTTACATATTAAAGGATTAGCAAAATTTGATGCAAGGAAGTATATATATATATATATATATATATATATATATATATATATATATAAAGGAAACCTGAACACGTCATTTAAATTGGTTATAAATTATAATTCATTTCAATGAGCTTAATTAGCTCATTTCATCAGACCACAAATGTGCTAACTAGGCTCATGGAAATGAATTATAATTTATAACCATTTTAAATGACATGTTGAGTTTTTCTTTATCAATATCATATTGCTCTGGATAACATCCACTGAGCTATATATATATATATATATATAAAACACTTAATATTTTATATTAAGTTAATCTTGTTGGATTATCCTCACCGTTTACCGACTGGACATCTATCTCTCTCTCTTTCTCCCTCTCTCTCTCTCTCTCTCTATATATATATATATATATATATATATATATATATAAGTTATGATTGGCCACTCATATTCGAGGATATCCATTTTCTAGGGCGGAGAGCTAATCTCCGCTACAGACGCCTGCTCAGACTTGAAAAATGAGTTATTTCTGCAACCTAGGTTTCAACTTTTCGGTATCGTCAGGCGATTTACAATAACTGATTTTACCGTCTTTCAAACGCTCGAACAGGGAATTTTTAGGAACGAGCGACTGAAATTTTCAAACAAAAATTTCATAATTCGGAAGGTATCTTTAAGGATCTTAAAACACTTTTATTCATGCTGCATGATCCTAGAGAGTATTTCTAAGTATGATTACATTTGGCCACAATTTCTGATCTTTCATTTAGCCATTTTTGGGAACAACATAATTGCTAATTTTCCCTCCAGGCATAATCTGCATACGTCACCGCCGTTACAAAGTTTGGAAATTAAAATTGAAATATGGAAAAGGTAATTTTATAACTTGGAGCATAGTGAAAATAGCCAAACCATACAACGATGGTAGTGTATGCTCCTCTTTCAGCCTTCTTCAAACGCATTGATCCCAAAAAATACGCCCCTTATATCACAATCGATATACCTGCTAGCCAGTAGGGATTTTGATTAGCCCTGTCTACTGCTGATATTCTACCTGCCTTTACTCACAGATTTAGTGAGACACTCGACAGTAAATATATGTTAAGAGCGAATACATTAGACACTTTAAAGACCTCTGATAAGGTGCGGCATGAAGTGTTGCTGATCAAGGTTTAGTTCTAAAATCACGGAAAAATCCATGTCAGTTGTAATGTTCTTCCTAACGTGGCTGGATTCTTGAAGGTAGTTGTTAACAGCCAGTTTTCCGTGTCCCAATTGATCAACGCAGGCGTCCTGCAAGTTTCGCTTCTCGGTCCAACTTTTCTTATTTTGCATAAATTATCTACTGGTGATTATACTCCTATCATTTGTGAATGTCTATGCTGATGATATAACGGCATCTCCAACATTCTAGATGAGCACAGGTTGGCAACTGATTTCTTCTCTGGACTAGCTTCAACAGCGTAGTGGGCAAGGACGACTGGTTGGACGCATCAAAAATCATACTAGTATACTTCCACAATCTCCGTTCGAACGCGGAACTTTCCCCAGTGGTGATGAACGGTTTTCCCTCAAGGGGGCTCCGTGTCGTCAGAGGTTAATGGGCCTTAAACTCAGTCCACGTCTCAAGTAGAACGATCCATCGTTAAAATGATGGAAAATGGTTAGTTTCCTGCATTTCAAAGAGCCAGGTAACAATTCAAATGGAATACTGCTACCATATATAAGTAAGAGCTACCCAGACTTCAGTTTTCACTCTCGATACTGTTCAAAGGCGTGTTCGCGGCTTTGTAGATGAGTTATTATTTTCCACTCAAAAGGCTCATCCCTTGTTCCCTTTTTAGGACGTGGTTTCCGGCTTTCTTTTTTCCAATCTTTTCACTCTTACGTGGCCACCTGCGCATCGGTGGCGTTGACGCCTTGCTCGGGGTGATATGATTTTTTAAAAATCTTTTCCTCGTAGGGGTGTCTTCGCCAGATTCATGCCACGCATATTGTATTGGGGGGGATGTCTGTCCTATTCAAGCAGCTTCTGTCCTGTGGAACTGATTCGAAAGATATTTCTTGCCCAATCTCTACATTCTTAGCCGGTTCAAATCGAGTGTATAGCATTTATCTTTCACATATATCCACATAAAATGCTGTGCAAATGGTTGACGTGTAATATGTAGCAATCCTGTCTAACTAGATCATTTACGACTCAATAATGAAATCGATCCTCACTTGGTGCCTCTTACTTTCGGCCCTGTGCAACATCGAAGCTACACTTAGAAAATTACCATGTCCGCATAAGCATCATATCTTACATAGTAATGCTTGGCTTTGAGTCGTAGGAGAATCGTCCGGTATTTGGTCCCATATAGAATTGATATTACATAGAGGAACAAAGTTTTATGAAAATAAGTTAAATTAAATATCAGAATGAAAGTGATATATTGGCATAAAATATATTTAGATACAGTTTTCAGTTAATTCTAAAAAGTAATTCAATCCGGCATTTTCATAAGCCTTTTAAAAATAAGCAATATGGCTAGTATTTTTTAAACTGGTTGTAGAAAAGATAATTTAAATGTAAACAAAAAATTATTTTAAAATGAAGCTACTTATTTTCTATTGATTTTACAAGTATAGCAAAAATACAAGAAGAATATTTCTTGTTTTCCTTGATTTCCTTGAAGAGACTTGGAAGAAATAAATCATTAGTGCTTCGTATATATGAGAAGGGAAACTAGAAGCCATCTTCTAGACGGAGACACAAGACTAGTAGAGCCTGTAATTAACGTCGGGATAGTATGTCTCCATCATACTGCGAAAATACATCAGCTGGTAATTTTATAGTGTTGCTTTAAATTGGAAAGAAAAATGCATACTTTCCATTGCCTTTACTTTACTCTTTCTATTCACACACACATAGATAGAAAGAAAGAAAGAAAGAAAGAAAGAAAGAAAGAAAAAGAAAGAAAGAATTCGAAAAGATATATATAGAGTCGCCGACTGACGCCATTTCGGTCGGGTTTCAATCCTGGGTAAAAAAAGCAATCGGAGTCTAACAGTAATGATGAGCTGTGATACGGCGAAACAGATCTGTCTGCGGATAACAATATATATATATATATATATATATATATATATAGATAGATAGATAGATAGATAGATAGATAGATAGATAGATAGATAGATAGATAGATAGATAGATAGATAGATAGATATGAATAGACTGAGATAGATAGATAGATAGATAGATAGATAGATAGATAGATGATAAACAGACTGAGATAGATAGATAGATAGATAGATAGATAGATAGATAGATAAACAGACTGAGATAGATAGATAGATAGATAGATAGATAGATAGATAGATAGATAGATAGATGTAAACAGACTGAGATAGATAGATAGATAGATAGATAGATAGATAGATAGATAGATAGATAGATAGATAGATGTAAACAGACTGAGATAGATAGATAGATAGATAGATAGATAGATAGATAGATAGATAGATAGATAGATAGATAGATAGAAATAGATAGATAGATAGTATAGATAGAGTAAACAGACTGAGATAGATAGATAGATAGATAGATAGATAGATAGATAGAAATAGAAATAGATAGATAGATAGATAGATAGATGTAAACAGACTGAGATAGATAGATAGATAGATAGATAGATAGATAGATAGAAATCGAAAAAGATAGATAGATAGATAGATAGATAGATGTAAACAGACTGAGATAGATAGATAGATAGATAGATAGATAGATAGATAGATAGATAGAAATAGAAATCGAAAGATAGATAGATAGATAGATAGATAGATAGATAGATGTAAACAGACTGAGATAGATAGATAGATAGATAGATAGATAGATAGATAGATAGATAGATAGAAATCGAAAAAGATATAGATAGATAGATAGATAGATAGATAGATAGATAGATAGATAGATAGATAGATAGATAGAAAGAAATGGATATAGATAGATAGATGCCGCATACATTTATCTAAAAAAAGGTCGTATTGCATTTTTCTAATTTCCATCTAAACACAAATTACAGATAAACTGTAGACATTTATTTTTGTTTAGTTTTTGATCATTGTTTGATGATTAGCGATGGTATCTTCCATGATGTTGATATTGGTTCCATTTGTGGAACGCCATTTCTCAAATTCAGCCAGACACTAATAAAATAAATGCTGTAAGAGAGAAAATGATTTTGCAGAACTTGACTGCTCTGGAAAAGGATTGTATTAATTATTGTTATTAGTTTTAGTATTACTAGTATATATATATATATATATATAAAACGGAGGAGAGAAAGAGCCCGTTTAAAACTAATTTTTAATCAAAATAATTAAAAGGTAAGGGGGTGTAAATACAGAGCTTTTTTCCTCCGTTCTATAAGTAAACATTTATTGTTCTTTCCTGTGTCCAGCTTCATTATTAATAACGCCAACGAAGACCTTTGAAATGTATTGGCCGAAAGATTCCTCAGTTTTGCACAATGACGTCAATATTGTTTGAAGAATATATATATATATATATATATATATATATATATATTCCATCTTTAAACAAGTTATTTCGCTACCTAGGTTTCTACCATGAGTGGTGTCTTCGAACGATTTTTAATAACAGATTTTACCTGTTACCGGTTTTCTTTTAAAGAACGCTCTTGTAACTGTGTTTTATTTGAACGTTCACGTGGCAGAGAATTTATGAACTCGCATTGTTTAAATTCAAACTAATTATGACGTTTTCATCCAAAGAGGTATTTCTTAGTGTGGATGCATTTAGTCATCATTTCTGTTTTTTCATTTAACTTTCGTCTTTATTTGGGTATGTAATAATTTCTAATTTTTCTTCTTGGCACAGTCTACATATTTTTCCACCGTTGTAAGGCTTGGCTGCTTTTACAATGCTCCACGTTATGTGTGTGTATAATTTATAAGTTCTGTGGTTGAACCACCTGGTTTTAAATGTGTCTTTGGTTGAGTCCAAATATATTTTGTTTTGGCCATCTGGGTCATGTACCTCTGCCTTATAAATTATTTCTTTTGTCTTGCAGAGACCTTGACGTGGACAATTATTTTTGTCCCTGCAGTTGCATTCTTTGTTGGTGGTTTTGTTTTGCACGATGCGATTTAAATTTCTGGCGTTTTGTTTTTTTATGAAACTATCGAAATTATTAGTGCAACTATAACTTTGATTTTGTTTGATTTTGTTTCTGTTGAAAATTTTGTTTAATTCTAATTCTTTTGGAAAGTGCTTATCTATTAGGTTAAAAATATATATCCTATTTTGGCCTTTACTTCTAAATTAAATGGTGGGTTGAACAAGATAATGTTTCGTTTTCTATTGTTGTTTTTTATTCGTCTATTTGGCTGAGAATTATATTGTAAAATGCTTTTATGGCAAGTTATATATATATATAACATTCAGTTGAATATATGGATTGAAATCCTACAAGATGAATAGAATGTCAAAAATAGGTGGGAAAAGTTTCTTTAATCTAATATGTTTAAAGTTGATTATCTTCTTCATTAGTCTTAATAAATCTCTGAGGAAGCTTCTTAAAGCAAAACATCTTAGATTAAAGGCACGTTTTCTATTTATTTTTTCTTTCATTCAGTTAAGAGACATACGTGATACACGCTTGGGCGATCATGTTTCGAAAGAGACATGTCTGACTTGGCAGAAGATTATCCCACAGTATGTTGCCATTACTTTCTGCGGTAGACTGGTGTCCGACCAAGGATATAGAACCCAATCGTTTGTTATTTAACCCATACCTGGAGGAAAGAGACGGTTTAATACTTTTCCCAAGGGTATTTACGTGCAAGCCAATTCAAGTAATTTAACTGGAATTCGAACTCGGGGCACCGATTCTCGTTCCGAGCCGATATCCACTGAACCACAACGCTTTTCAGATTTCAATCCAGATATTCAACTCAATCATAATTTTTGTTGTTATATTTTTGACAGAATTAAAGATTTTTAATATATATATCTCGAATTATATGAGTGCTTTTTAAAACACTGTCAGCATATTGTGGACGTGTTAATACATGTTGTTATTGAGGGTTGCCTTCTTTTATAAGGACTTTCAGATCGTATAACACTTTGATGATGCCATTAAGCTTTTACTTTTTGCAAGTATATTGTGGATTGAATTTGGGTTTCCTTGTGTGTTTAAATGAGTTCTAATTGAGGTCTGGTCGAAGAGGTAAAACGGTCCTTTTTAAATTAGGCATGTGGTACTATGTCCAATATAATTATTCATGAATCTGTTTGATCATAAACGCAGTTCCAAAAGGGTCAAATGTATTCGTAAATAATATTGCTTCTGCGTTATTTAGATGTTTCAGTTGATAAAGATAATTGTCTTAAATTTTTTTATTGTAGGTAATTTATTTGATTTTCTTGTTCGGGTTGATGGGGTTGTGTATTTCTGTATACTGCTTCTTAAGAAAATATGTCTTGCTTATAATTAACGTGTATATGGCTTTTGTAGAAAATGTTATTGTTTTATCTTAATTTTTATTATTCCTATTAGTAACTTTAGTAGGAAATGCTCTAATCTGGTGATTGATGAGGTAATTTGGAAAGCCATTGTTAGCTATCGCCTGTTACACTTTATTGCATTCTTTGAGAAAAAGAGAACGAGAGAATGAATTCTCGTATGCTCTCTTGAGGAAACTATAAGCACGACGGATTTTCTTTTAGAAAGACAATTTTAATAATATAAAATAATTTTCGAAAGAAGATACTTTGAAATAATTTACCGATGAATTGTCATCGAGAATAGAACACAAAATTTTTATTACGAAAATGAAACGTGATTAATATTAAGCTCATGGACACTGTTTGTACTTTTATTGAATTTTGGAGTAATTAGTTGAAAATATTTCATTTTATTGTTTAGATCTACCACCTACATATATGAATATGATATTAGAATCTACCAAAATGTTGGTTGTGGGAACAAGCTGTCACCATCTATAAAATGTTTCAGTGGCTTGTGTCTTAAACAGCTTCTAGAAACTAAGTCCATGTCCAAACTGGAGAACGGGCGAAAGCTTATAAATGGTGTCTCATAACCAGATGTGACTGATAGATGGACCTCAAAAGCCCAAGATGAGAGACTCTTTTTTAAATCTTTGCTGCCTAGTGGTCATATCCAACCAAACACGGAAAATTCTATGGAGATAAATTCAGACTAAAAATCTGGAGTGGAGCCCATTCCTCTAAAGGCATTTGTTAATACTGGAGAGGTTCCGCCAACTACACTATCGAAACCTGCCCCAAATATAAGACGGTGTATTGCATCGATTCTTTTCGGTATGACCGCAAGTGGGAGAGGAACATCTAATCTGAGCCGCGCTCACATTCCATATGCCATCAACCAGCCCTGCGATAGGAAAACATCACTAGCAAAAGACTGCATTTTGACCAGACAGGGCGCTACCTTTATTTAGAGAAATAAAATGTTGTCTATTAATTTAGCAAGAAATGAAAATATACCAAAATTGTTCGATCGTATATTAATTGATCAGAACGTATAGATTCAGGCAATGTAAATGCTTCTATGTCTGATTAAATTATATGTCTGTGTAAATTATAGACTATATTACTTTTTAAATGTCTACGGAACATCGGTGAACCATGCCAAAATAATTTTTTCAAACTGACTTATATATTCACTATTCCGCCATATTCTTATGGAAATTTGTTCAGGTATATAATCATGTGTGCTAGGAATAAAGATCTTCGAGTTCGGAGTAGTAAAACGTGGTTATTATTTGGG
The DNA here is from genome assembly GCA_037127315.1 of Ascarosepion bandense. NCBI lineage: Eukaryota > Metazoa > Mollusca > Cephalopoda > Sepiida > Sepiidae > Ascarosepion > Ascarosepion bandense. The sequence continues at coordinate 343,653 of JBBBDQ010002234.1, read as the reverse complement.
GGAAGCTATAAAACTGGCCATTAAATCATTCATGATTAACTCAAAGGAAGAACTCGTTAGGTAGTTCTGAGAACATTGAAAAGTAATAACTTACCTGAAAGAAAATGGGTCTATAATTATAAGCAAATATGGGTTCTTCACATATTCTGAAAAGATGATCTCACAACCCATCGTTCCATGAATGCCTTTTTCTCATTCGATGGTCTTTCCTGATAAAACTTTCTTTCGGTGGTCTGTTCTGATAAAACTTGCTTTCTAGCAGTTATAATACTGAGTCTTTATTAAGCTACTATAAGAAATACATCAAATCATAGTCAATCACTTAGTGCCATATGTGATATACGCTTAGGCGATCATGTCTCGAAAGAGACATGACTGAGTGGATAGAAAATTTTCCTGCAGTAGGCTGCTATTAAATTCTGTTGTAGAAAGATTGTCAAACCATGACCATAGAATCCACTCTATCCTGCTATTTAACCTATAGCTGGAGGAAGAAGATACTGATTAATACCTTTTCCAAGTGTATTTTGAAGTGAATACATCGTATTCACCTGGAATTCGAACTCGGCTCTGCGATCTCTCGTTCTGAGATGATATCCATTGCACCGCAACGCACACAAATGGATTTTTTTATTCACTTGCATTTTATTATTTAAGATTCTTATGTCGTTCATTTGTGTCACCTGCGGAGATTTATTCGTCTATAAAATTTCATTACATGAAGTTAGCAAAACGGATACAGATGTGAAAATAAGAGCTTTAAGGCTAAGAAAGTTCCAGCAGAATTGCCATCATTGTTGAAAACCAAATCGAAATTCGGATTGAAATCAATCCATGTCACATAACACGACATATCGCTAAGACGCTCTACCTACGGTGTTGTGGCGAATCTTCGTCGCCAAGTTGTTGTGCCGAATCTTCGTCGCCAAGTTGTTGTGCCGAATTTAGTCGCCAAGATGTTGTGCCGAATCTTCGTCGACAAGTTGTTGCGGCGAATCTTCGTCGCCAATATGATGTGACGAATCTTCGTTACCAATATGTTGTGGCGAATCTTCGTCGCCAATATGTTGTGGTTAATCTTAGTCGCCAGTATGTTGTGGCGAATGTTTGTCGCCAATAATTTTTGGCGAATGTTCATCGCCAAGATGTTGTGGCGAATCTCAGTCGCCAAGTTGTTGTGGTGAATCTTCGTCGCCAAGTTGTTGTGGCCTTGTTAGGGCCCGGAAATACGACACGAGAATAAGAAGTTAGGTTCAAACAACGTATTAGAATAACAGAACATATATACAATAATAAGTGTTAGTAATCAGTGGATAGAACGGTATAGTTACGCTGCGTCTCGACTGTCACAGCTGCGTCCCCGGACGTCACGCTGTTTACTATTTATTGATGGAGGGAGAGTCTATTCCTATAGATAGGGTACCATAATACATGGCACAGGAGCATTTTAAAGCATTTGAAAAGAGCTGTATTCGACAATCAATAAAATATTTGGGTGCATCACGATTTAATTAAAATAAATAAGAGGGTATTTTTTCAGTATCGGATTCAGTGCGCAGGCTCAACAAAATCGATGCATTTTTTTCTAAAATAAATGAAAATGGTGATAAAGGGTCGATAGTTTACGCCAATGAATAGCAAAGTTGTCCCGAGGGAAACAAAATGAACTAGCCAGTTTTTTCTTGAAGAATGTAATGCTACGTATCTGGAAAAATTGGAATGGCACTCTGAATTACGCAAAATTAAGCATTGAATACAGACATATAGTGTTCCCAAATAGACAGAATAAAAGAAAGTTTCCAGGAAAAGACATTCAGAATTAGGCAGAAGGAAGTTTTAAGGTCTACCAAGACGACAGGAAAAATAACGTCATTGGACGACCCCGGAGAAATAAAAACGGTTTATATAGGGTAACTTCCTACAGCCTCTGTTTGACCCGCCGGACAAACATTTATTTCCATCCGTACAAAGTTGTCTTAAGGGGAAGAATTAATTTAGTAAGTTCTACGGAATTTTCGTACAGTGCAATGTTCAACTATTCAAATTTTAAATGTTTTAGTTCACCGAAGTACAAAAATAAATTCTCGCAATTCGATGTATACGGATGATTTATTTTTGTTTTTTTGCGGAAAGATGAATTAAACTGAAATGGCAAACTGAAGAACAAAGCTGGGTGAAACTACAGTAATAAGCGGAATAGCTAGGCTGGGTGAAACTTCTCTAAAAAGCTGAAGAGACAAGAGGGATGAAACTGCAGTTGTATAATGAAGAAACCAGCTGCGTGAAACTATATTACTGTTGTAAATTCCGTGTGAAGAACCACACAAAATTATGAACAACAAAACAGATATTTGAGATAGAAAAATAGAGTATATTAAACGTAAATATACAACGGGAAAGTAGGTTAGTAATCCAGGAAAACGATTAGTAATAATATATATATATATATATAATTCTTTGAATTGAAGCCGTGCTGGAATTAGTATGTTCATGTAATACTATTCTGTCTGAGTGGAGCTCAGAGCTACTATGAAATACTGACCTGGTATTCTTTGTAACTTCGGTATAACTTACGGACATATTACGGTACTCGTACGATGTCTGACGTATCTCACTACGGTAGGAGTATATGTATACTGAAGTTGAGCCCATTATCATAGAAAAAGGGGAGAACCTACAAACATTATTGAGATAAAGATTCAAGCTGGGTGAAACTGCAGTCATAATGTGAAGAGCACTCTGGATGAAACTGCAGTAGTAAGTTTAATGGTCGAGGTGTGTATAATTGCTGCAGTATGTTGAAAAGCCAGTCAGGGTGAAAATACATTAGGAATCCGAAAAGCCAAGCTGGGTTAGATGGCTGTAGTAATTTGAAGATTTAAGCTGGGTGAAACTGCAGTCATAAAGTGAAGAGCACTCTGGATGAAACTGCAGTAGTAAGCTCAATGGTTCATGTGGGCAAAATACCTGTAGTATGTTGAAAAGCCAGTCGGGGTGAAAATGCTGTGTGAGACGGCTGTAGTTATTTGAAAATTCTAGCTGGGTGTAACTGCAATCATAAGGTAAAGAGCACTCTAGATGAAACTGCAGTAGTAAGTTCAATGGTCGAGGTGTGTAAAATTGCTGCAGTATGTTGAAAAGCCAGTCGGGGTGAAAATACATTAGGAATCTGAAGAGCCAAGCTGGGTGAGATGGCTGTAGTAATTTGAAGATTTAAGCTGGGTGAAACTGCAGTCATAAAGTGTAGAGCACTCTGGATGAAACTGCAGTTGTAAGCTCAGTGGTCAAGCTGGGTAAAACACCTGCAGTATTTTGAATAGCCAGTCGGGGTGAAAATACATTAGGAATCTGAAGAGCCAAGCTGGGTGAGATGGCTGTAGTAATTTGAAGATTTAAGCTGGGTGAAACTGCAGTCATAAAGTGTAGAGCACTCTGGATGAAACTGCAGTTGTAAGCTCAGTGGTCAAGCTGGGTAAAACACCTGCAGTATTTTGAATAGCCAGTCGGGGTGAAAATACATTAGGAATCTGAAGAGCCAAGCTGGGTGAGATGGCTGTAGTAATTTGAAGATTTAAGCTGGGTGAAACTGCAGTCATAAAGTGTAGAGCACTCTGGATGAAACTGCAGTCGTAAGCTCAGTGGTCAAGCTGGGTAAAACACCTGCAGTATTTTGAATAGCCAGTCGGGGTGAAAATACATTAGGAATCTGAAGAGCCAAGCTGGGTGAGATGGCTGTAGTAATTTGAAGATTTAAGCTGGGTGAAACTGCAGTCATAAAGTGTAGAGCACTCTGGATGAAACTGCAGTTGTAAGCTCAGTGGTCAAGCTGGGTAAAACACCTGCAGTATTTTGAATAGCCAGTCGGGGTGAAAATACATTAGGAATCTGAAGAGCCAAGCTGGGTGAGATGGCTGTAGTAATTTGAAGATTTAAGCTGGGTGAAACTGCAGTCATAAAGTGTAGAGCACTCTGGATGAAACTGTAGTTGTAAGCTCAGTGGTCAAGCTGGGTAAAACACCTGCAGTATTTTGAATAGCCAGTCGGGGTGAAAATACATTAGGAATCTGAAGAGCCAAGCTGGGTGAGATGGCTGTAGTAATTTGAAGATTTAAGCTGGGTGAAAGTGCAGTCATAAAGTGTAGAGCACTCTGGATGAAACTGCAGTTGTAAGCTCAGTGGTCAACCTGGGTAAAACACCTGCAGTATTTTGAATAGCCAGTCGGGGTGAAAATACATTAGGAATCTGAAGAGCCAAGCTGGGTGAGATGGCTGTAGTAATTTGAAGATTTAAGCTGGGTGAAACTGCAGTCATAAAGTGTAGAGCACTCTGGATGAAACTGCAGTTGTAAGCTCAGTGGTCAAGCTGGGTAAAACACCTGCAGTATTTTGAATAGCCAGTCGGGGTGAAAATACATTAGGAATCTGAAGAGCCAAGCTGGGTGAGATGGCTGTAGTAATTTGAAGATTTAAGCTGGGTGAAACTGCAGTCATAAAGTGTAGAGCACTCTGGATGAAACTGCAGTTGTAAGCTCAGTGGTCAAGCTGGGTAAAACACCTGCAGTATTTTGAATAGCCAGTCGGGGTGAAAATACATTAGGAATCTGAAGAGCCAAGCTGGGTGAGATGGCTGTAGTAATTTGAAGATTTAAGCTGGGTGAAACTGCAGTCATAAAGTGTAGAGCACTCTGGATGAAACTGTAGTTGTAAGCTCAGTGGTCAAGCTGGGTAAAACACCTGCAGTATTTTGAATAGCCAGTCGGGGTGAAAATACATTAGGAATCTGAAGAGCCAAGCTGGGTGAGATGGCTGTAGTAATTTGAAGATTTAAGCTGGGTGAAACTGCAGTCATAAAGTGTAGAGCACTCTGGATGAAACTGCAGTTGTAAGCTCAGTGTTCAAGCTGGGTAAAACACCTGCAGTATTTTGAATAGACAGTCGGGGTGAAAATACATTAGGAATCTGAAGAGCCAAGCTGGGTGAGATGGCTGTAGTAATTTGAAGATTTAAGCTGGGTGAAACTGCAGTCATAAAGTGTAGAGCACTCTGGATGAAACTGCAGTTGTAAGCTCAGTGGTCAAGCTGGGTAAAACACCTGCAGTATTTTGAATAGCCAGTCGGGGTGAAAATACATTAGGAATCTGAAGAGCCAAGCTGGGTGAGATGGCTGTAGTAATTTGAAGATTTAAGCTGGGTGAAACTGCAGTCATAAAGTGTAGAGCACTCTGGATGAAACTGCAGTTGTAAGCTCAGTGGTCAAGCTGGGTAAAACACCTGCAGTATTTTGAATAGCCAGTCGGGGTGAAAATACATTAGGAATCTGAAGAGCCAAGCTGGGTGAGATGGCTGTAGTAATTTGAAGATTTAAGCTGGGTGAAACTGCAGTCATAAAGTGTAGAGCACTCTGGATGAAACTGCAGTTGTAAGCTCAGTGGTCAAGCTGGGTAAAACACCTGCAGTATTTTGAATAGCCAGTCGGGGTGAAAATACATTAGGAATCTGAAGAGCCAAGCTGGGTGAGATGGCTGTAGTAATTTGAAGATTTAAGCTGGGTGAAACTGCAGTCATAAAGTGTAGAGCACTCTGGATGAAACTGCAGTTGTAAGCTCAGTGGTCAAGCTGGGTAAAACACCTGCAGTATTTTGAATAGCCAGTCGGGGTGAAAATACATTAGGAATCTGAAGAGCCAAGCTGGGTGAGATGGCTGTAGTAATTTGAAGATTTAAGCTAGGTGAAACTGCAGTCATAAAGTGTAGAGCACTCTGGATGAAACTGTAGTTGTAAGCTCAGTGGTCAAGCTGGGTAAAACACCTGCAGTATTTTGAATAGCCAGCTAAAAGAAAACACATTAGGAATCTGAAGAGCCATTGGGGTGAGATGGCTGTAGTAATTTGAAGATTTAAGCTGGGTGAAACTGCAGTCATAAAGTGTAGAGCACTCTGATGAAACTGCAGTTGTAAGCTCAGTGGTCAAGCTGGGTAAAACACCTGCAGTATTTTGAATAGCCAGTCGGGGTGAAAATACATTAGGAATCTGAAGAGCCAAGCTGGGTGAGATGGCTGTAGTAATTTGAAGATTTAAGCTGGGTGAAACTGCAGTCATAAAGTGTAGAGCACTCTGGATGAAACCGCAGTTGTAAGCTCAGTGGTCAAGCTGGGTAAAACACCTGCAGTATTTTGAATAGCCAGTCGGGGTGAAAATACATTAGGAATCTGAAGAGCCAAGCTGGGTGAGATGGCTGTAGTAATTTGAAGATTTAAGCAGGGTGAAACTGCAGTCATAAAGTGTAGAGCACTCTGGATGAAACTGCAGTTGTAAGCTCAGTGGTCAAGCTGGGTAAAACACCTGCAGTATTTGAATAGCCAGTCGGGGTGAAAATATATTAGGAATCTGAAGAGCCAAGCTGGGTGAGATGGCTGTAGTAATTTGAAGATTTAACCTGGGTGAAACTGCAGTCATAAAGTGTAGAGCACTCTGGATGAAACTGTAGTTGTAAGCTCAGTGGTCAAGCTTGGTAAAAACACTCCAGGGAGCTGAATAGCCAGTCGGGGTGAAAATACATTAGGAATCTGAAGAGCCAAGCTGGGTGGAGATGGCTGTAGTAATTTGAAGATTTAAGCTGGGTGAAACTGCAGTCATAAAGTGTAGAGCACTCTGGATGAAATTGCAGTTGTAAGCTCAGTGGTCAAGCTGGGTAAAACACCTGCAGTATTTTGAATAGCCAGTCGGGGTGAAAATATATTAGGAATCTGAAGAGCCAAGCTGGGTGAGATGGCTGTAGTAATTTGAAGATTTAAGCTGGGTGAAACTGCAGTCATAAAGTGTAGAGCACTCTGGATGAAATCAGAAGAAGCTCAGTGGTCAAGCTGGGTAAAACACCTGCAGTATTTGAATAGCCAGTCGGGGTGAAAATACATTAGGAATCTGAAGAGCCAAGTTGGGTGAGATGGCTGTAGTAATTTGAAGATTTAAGCTGGGTGAAACTGCAGTCATAAAGTGTAGAGCGCTCTGGATAAAAACTGCAGTTGTAAGCTCAGTGGTCAAGCTGGGTAAAACACCTCTGCAGTATTTTGAATAGCCAGTCGGGGTGAAAATACATTAGGAATCTGAAGAGCCAAGCTGGGAGATGGCTGTAGTAATTTGAAGATTTAAGCTGGGTGAAACTGCAGTCACAAAGTGTAGATACCTGATGAAACTGCAGTTGTAAGCTCAGTGGTCAAGCTGGGTAAAACACCTGCAGTATTTTGAATAGCCAGTCGGGGTGAAAATACATTAGGAATCTGAAGAGCCAAGCTGGGTGAGATGGCTGTAGTAATTTGAAGATTTAAGCTGGGTGAAACTGCAGTCATAAAGTGTAGAGCGCTCTGGATGAAACTGCAGTTGTAAGCTCAGTGGTCAAGCTGGGTAAAACACCTGCAGTATTTTGAATAGCCAGTCGGGGTGAAAATACATTAGGAATCTGAAGAGCCAAGCTGGGTGAGATGGCTGTAGTAATTTGAAGATTTAAGCTGGGTGAAACTGCAGTCATAAAGTGTAGAGCACTCTGGATGAAACTGCAGTTGTAAGCTCAGTGGTCAAGCTGGGTAAAACACCTGCAGCATTTTGAATAGCCAGTCGGGGTGAAAATACATTAGGAATCTGAAGAGCCAAGCTGGGTGAGATGGCTGTAGTAATTTGAAGATTTAAGCTGGGTGAAACTGCAGTCATAAAGTGTAGAGCACTCTGGATGAAACTGTAGTTGTAAGCTCAGTGGTCAAGCTGGGTAAAACACCTGCAGTATTTTGAATAGCCAGTCGGGGTGAAAATACATTAGGAATCTGAAGAGCCAAGCTGGGTGAGATGGCTGTAGTAATTTGAAGATTTAAGCTGGGTGAAACTGCAGTCATAAAGTGTAGAGCACTCTGGATGAAACTGCAGTTGTAAGCTCAGTGGTCAAGCTGGGTAAAACACCTGCAGTATTTTGAATAGCCAGTCGGGGTGAAAATACATTAGGAATCTGAAGAGCCAAGCTGGGTGAGATGGCTGTAGTAATTTGAAGATTTAAGCAGGGTGAAACTGCAGTCATAAAGTGTAGAGCACTCTGGATGAAACTGTAGTTGTAAGCTCAGTGGTCAAGCTGGGTAAAACACCTGCAGTATTTTGAATAGCCAGTCGGGGTGAAAATACATTAGGAATCTGAAGAGCCAAGCTGGGTGAGATGGCTTTCTAGAAATTTGAAGATTTAAGCTGGGTGAAACTGCAGTCATAAAGTGTAGAGCACTCTGGATGAAACTGCAGTTGTAAGCTCAGTGGTCAAGCTGGGTAAAACACCTGCAGTATTTGGAATAGCCAGTCGGGGTGAAAATACATTAGGAATCTGAAGAGCCAAGCTGGGTGAGATGGCTGTAGTAATTTGAAGATTTAAGCTGGGTGAAACTGCAGTCATAAAGTGTAGAGCGCTCTGGATGAAACTGCAGTTGTAAGCTCAGTGGTCAAGCTGGGTAAAACACCTGCAGCATTTTGAATAGCCAGTCGGGGTGAAAATACATTAGGAATCTGAAGAGCCAAGCTGGGTGAGATGGCTGTAGTAATTTGGCATTTAAGCTGGGTGAAACTGCAGTCATAAAGTGTAGAGCACTCTGGATGAAACTGCAGTTGTAAGCTCAGTGGTCAAGCTGGGTAAAACACCTGCAGTATTTTGAATAGCCAGTCGGGGTGAAAATACATTAGGAATCTGAAGAGCCAAGCTGGGTGAGATGGCTGTAGTAATTTGAAGATTTAAGCTGGGTGAAACTGCAGTCATAAAGTGTAGAGTACTTGGAGAAACTGGCAGTTGTAAGCTCAGTGGTCAAGCTGGGTAAAACACCTACAGTATTTTGAATAGCCAGTCGGGGTGAAAATACATTAGGAATCTGAAGAGCCAAGCTGGGTGAGATGGCTGTAGTAATTTGAAGATTTAAGCCAAGTAAAACTGCAGTCATAAAGTGTAGAGCACTCTGGATGAAACTGCAGTTGTAAGCTCAGTGGTCAAGCTGGGTAAAACACCTGCAGTATTTTGAATAGCCAGTCGGGGTGAAAATACATTAGGAATCTGAAGAGCCAAGCTGGGTGAGATGGCTGTAGTAATTTGAAGATTTAAGCTAAAGTGAAACTGCAGTCATAAAGTGTAGAGCACTTCTGGATGAAACCGTGCTAGTAAGCTCAGTGGTCAAGCTGGGTAAAACACCTGCAGTATTTTGAATAGCCAGTCGGGGTGAAAATACATTAGGAATCTTGAAGAGCCAAGCTGGGTGAGATGGCTGTAGTAATTTGAAGATTTAAGCTGGGTGAAACTGCAGTCATAAAGTGTAGAGCACTCTGGATGAAACTGCAGTTGTAAGCTCAGTGGTCAAGCTGGGTAAAACACCTGCAGTATTTTGAATAGCCAGTCGGGGTGAAAATACATTAGAATCTGAAGAGCCAAGCTGGGTGAGATGGCTGTAGTAATTTGGAAGATTTAAGCTGGGTGAAAACTGCAGTCATAAAGTGTAGAGCACTCTGGATGAAACTGCAGTTGTAAGCTCAGTGGTCAAGCTGGGTAAAACACCTGCAGTATTTTGAATAGCCAGTCGGGGTGAAAATACATTAGGAATCTGAAGAGCCAAGCTGGGTGAGATGGCTGTAGTAATTTGAAGATTTAAGCTGGGTGAAACTGCAGTCATAAAGTGTAGGCATGTACCCTGGGATGAAACTGCAGTTGTAAGCTCAGTGGTCAAGCTGGGTAAAACACCTGCAGTATTTTGAATAGCCAGTCGGGGTGAAAATACATTAGAATCTGAAGAGCCAAGCTGGGTGAGATGGCTGTAGTAATTTGAAGATTTAAGCTGGGTGAAACTGCAGTCATAAAGTGTAGAGCACTCTGGATGAAACTGCAGTTGTAAGCTCAGTGGTCAAGCTGGGTAAAACACCTGCAGTATTTTGAATAGCCAGTCGGGGTGAAAAATACATTAGGAATCTGAAGAGCCAAGCTGGGTGAGATGGCTGTAATTTGAAGATTTAAGCTGGGTGAAACTGCAGTCATAAAGCAGAGCACTCTGGATGAAACTGCAGTTGTAAGCTCAGTGTTCAAGCTGGGTAAAACACCTGCAGTATTTTGAATAGCCAGTCGGGGTGAAAATACATTAGGAATCTGAAGAGCCAAGCTGGGTGAGATGGCTGTAGTAATTTGAAGATTTAAGCTGGGTGAAACTGCAGTCATAAAGTGTAGAGCACTCTGGATGAAACTGCAGTTGTAAGCTCAGTGGTCAAGCTGCTGGTGTAAAACACCTGCAGTATTTTGAATAGCCAGTCGGGGTGAAATACATTAGGAATCTGAAGAGCCGCTTGGGTGAGATGGCTGTAGTAATTTGAAGATTTAAGCTGGGTGAAACTGCAGTCATAAAGTGTAGAGCACTCTGGATGAAACTGCATTTGTAAGCTCAGTGGTCAAGCTGGGTAAAACACCTGCAGTATTTTGAATAGCCAGTCGGGGTGAAAATACATTAGAATCTGAAGAGCCAAGCTGGGTGAGATGGCTGTAGTAATTTGAAGATTTAAGCTGGGTGAAACTGCAGTCATAAAGTGTAGAGCACTCTGGATGAAACTGCAGTTGTAAGCTCAGTGGTCAAGTTGGTAAAACACCTGCAGTATTTTGAATAGCCAGTCGGGTGAAAATACATTAGGAATTCAGCGAGCCAAGCTGGGTGAGATGGCTGTAGTAATTTGAAGATTTAAGCTGGGTGAAACTGCAGTCATAAAGTGTAGAGCACTCTGGATGAAACTGCAGTTGTAAGCTCAGTGGTCAAGTTGGGTAAAACACCTGCAGTATTTTGAATAGCCAGTCGGGGTGAAAATACATTAGGGAATCTGAAGAGCCAAGCTGGGTGAGATGGCTGTAGTAATTTGAAGATTTAAGCTGGGTGAAACTGCAGTCATAAAGTGTAGAGCACTCTGGATGAAACTGTGACAAGCTCAGTGGTCAAGCTGGGTAAAACACCTGCAGTATTTTGAATAGCCAGTCGGGGTGAAAATACATTAGGAATCTGAAGAGCCAAGCTGGGTGAGATGGCTTAGTAATTTGAAGATTTAAGCTGTGTGAAACTGCAGTCATAAAGTGTAGAGCACTCTGGATGAAACTGCAGTTGTAAGCTCAGTGGTCAAGCTGGGTAAAACACCTGCAGTATTTTGAATAGCCAGTCGGGGTGAAAATACATTAGGAATCTGAAGAGCCAAGCTGGGTGAGATGTGGCTGTAGTAATTTGAAGATTTAAGCTGGGTGAAACTGCAGTCATAAAGTGTAGAGCACTCTGGTTGAAACTGTAGTTGTACGCTCAGTGGTCAAGCTGGGTAAAACACCTGCTGTATTTTGAATAGCCAGTCGGGGTGAAAATACATTAGGAATCTGAAGAGCCAAGCTGGGTGAGATGGCTGTAGTAATTTGAAGATTTAAGCTGGGTGAAACTGCAGTCATAAAGTGTAGAGCACTCTGGATGAAACTGCAGTTGTAAGCTCAATGGTCAAGCTGGGTAAAACACCTGCAGTATTTTGAATAGCCAGTCGGGGTGAAAATACATTAGGAATCTGAAGAGCCAAGCTGGGTGAGATGGCTGTAGTAATTTGAAGATTTAAGCTGGGTGAAACTGCAGTCATAAAGTGTAGAGCACTCTGGATGAAACTGCAGTTGTAAGCTCAGTGGTCAAGCTGGGTAAAACACCTGCAGTATTTTGAATAGCCAGTCGGGGCGAAAATACATTAGGAATCTGAAGAGCCAAGCTGGGTGAGATGGCTGTAGTAATTTGAAGATTTAAGCTGGGTGAAACTGCAGTCATAAAGTGTAGAGCACTCTGGATGAAACTGCAGTTGTAAGCTCAGTGGTCAAGCTGGGTAAAACACCTGCAGTATTTTGAATAGCCAGTCGGGGTGAAAATACATTAGGAATCTGAAGAGCCAAGCTGGGTGAGATGGCTGTAGTAATTTGAAGATTTAAGCTGGGTGAAACTGCAGTCATAAAGTGTAGAGCACTCTGGATGAAACTGCAGTTGTAAGCTCAGTGGTCAAGCTGGGTAAAACACCTGCAGTATTTTGAATAGCCAGTCGGGGTGAAAATACATTAGGAATTTGAAGAGCCAAGCTGGGTGAGATGGCTGTAGTAATTTGAAGAAACAAGCTTGGTTTAACTGTAGTGGTAATATGAAGAGCCAAGTTAAATAAAACTCTGAAAGAATTTATAAAAATTGAAGGGCACAACGCAGAGAAGCAATCAACGGGGGTGTTTAAGTGACTGAAGTCGACCTGTCGGATCAGGACCAATAATATTGCCGATTCTTTGTATTTTATCAAGGAGTTCAAGGTTTATATTTGTTACTTGGAGGCAACATTGATTAATTTATTGACTCATTAGTATAATATCAATATTATAGTTTTTTTTACGATCGAGATTAAATGAAAGCGATTCACGTAATTAGTCTATTTTCTGTTTTTTATATATACCTAAGATGCCATGGCTTTAAGCATAAAATGTAATCGAATTTTAATTCTAGCCACAGTGGATTAACTAAGAAGAAAACGCAAGCAGCAGAAATCAGCTTTGTTTTTCGTCTGTCATTCTGGGATCATCTTTAGAATTATAAATGTCACTACCAGACATGGAACAAACCAAAATGTCTCATAGTCTAATGGAATCCAGGCCGGAGATCTAATAGATTGTCATTTTACTGTGTCGTTTTGTTTATTTATAAAGTACTTGCATGCAAAGCATTACAATTCCATGACTACAAAATATTTATGAACTGAGAAGAAGGCATTTAGAGATGGGGAAATCTTTTAGCGTTGACGACAGAACAACTGAATTTAATAAGAATTATTTAGAAAGTTCGATGTGGTAGAGGAATTCATATTACCTGTTCAAAGTGACACACATATAACTTGAAGTAGAAATTCCTCATAGTTTCCAATATGCGTTTATAATAACTGAGTGTCAGTAGAGAAAATAGAAAAAGTTGTTCTTTCTTTATTTTAATCATTTCACCCCAAGTAAGGCATTCCACGGCCACTATTGTGCAGGGGGTTACATAGAGGAAAGTGATGAGAAAGAGTGGTTAGATACAGGAAATGCCAGAAGACGGGTGATAGACGGGTAAGGATACCGAGGATGAGGGTTAGGTAGATGGGAAGAGTGTTTGAGAGAAAAGCCGTTGGAGTAGAAATTGCGGTTACATTTTATCGATTTCACTGTAAAAGGGTGGGACGTAGTTGCAAATCTAGTATCGCATGCAAATTCCTACCTAAGTAACAATAATTATTATAGAAACTAATGTTGGATAATATCATCAAAGTGAAGGGAAAACTTCAAGAAGCTTAAATGTGGTTCTACAGAAGGACGCTACGAATATCATGGACCGAGCATGTGAACAATGATGAGTTGTTGGAAAGAATGAAAACGTAAAATAAATTAATATTGAGCATCAGGAAGAGACAACTGACGTTCCTAGGACAAGCGGTGGGAAGGAGGTCTTGGAGAGCCTGATGCTGGAAAGCCAGATAGAGGTAAAAAGAGACAGAGAAAAGCAGCGGATAACATTTTTGAAGGGCCTGAGCAGTTTGATGACAGAACGGGGGTTGCGAGATGTTACAGAAGAAAGCGTGCTAAGAGCCACCAGAGATAGGGAGACATGGAAGGCAATGATTGACTTCGTCCTGAAAGGAGAAGGCACATAGAAGAAGAATATATGCCAACTGTTTATAAGAAATTAAAATGTGGGTATAAAATGAGGGATCAATTCTATATTATAATCAATATATAAACGGATCCTTCATTTTGTGGCCATGTTATTTTCTATACATTTATATTCTAGATTTACGGGCTTGAGATAATGGATGACAGAACGTGGGTTGCATGGTGTAACAGGAGAAAGCGTGCTAAGAGCCACCAGTGATAAGGGAGATGTGGAAAGCTATGATTGCCTACGTCCTGAAGGGACAGGGCACATAGAAGAAGAATCTATATGCCAAATGTTTATAAGAAATTATAATGTGGGTATAAAGTGGGGGATCAATTTATATTATAATCAATATATAACCTGATCCCTCATTTTGTGGCCATGTTAGTTTCTATACATTTATATTCTAGATTTACGGGCTTGAGATAATGGATGACAGAACGTGAGTTACATGATGTAACAGGAGAAAGCGTGCTAGAAGTCACCAGGGATAGGGTGATGTGAAAAGCTATGATCGCCTACGTCCTGTAAGGACAAGGCACATAGAAGAAGAAGAAGAAGAAGAAGAAGAAGAAGAAGAAGAAGAAGAAGAAGAAGAAGAAGAAGAAGAATTACAATGTTGTCGCTGATTTTTCCTGTTATTGTCCAAATTCTTTTGGATATTTATCTGTCAAGCCTCCTAAAAAATTGGTTTATGCAGCAGACATTAATAAAACAGATACGCTACATCAAAGTGACAAGGAGAGTCTGTGAAAGCATTCGATACCCTATCGGAGTATGTAAAAGAGTCCGCCAATCAATGAACCGTCAGTTCTATGCGCATTTAGAAGCAAGCAGAAATAATTTCGAAAATATGTTATAAGTTGCTCTGTTGAGGAACAACGATAGCCTTTTTGAAAATATGTTTACGTCGACATTTTAATATCTTTTGGTGTCAGTAAACTTTCATAAAAGTTTCTGAATATATATTTTAATTGCATCTTGGATTGTACATTTAACAACGTTTACCATAATATTAAAGTTTCAGTCAGTCAGTTAAGGACCCTACGTAATACACGCTTTGGGCGATCATGTCTTGAAAGAGACATGACTGACTGAGCAAAAGATTATCCCGCAGTAGATTGCCATTACTTTCTGAGGTAGATTGGTTGCCAGCCAAGGCTTTAGAACTTAATCTGTCGTGTTATTTGTCTCATAGCTAGAGGGGGGGAGAGGTATTGTTTTATTAAGTAGTAATTAATGGGAGAGCAATTTATTACTTAAAAACAATAGAGAACTTATTCATAACTTTATGCCCAGTAGTAGCCTTAATCGTATTTCCAACTATTATATTTAGTCAGTCAGTCAGTCAGTGAAACACGCTTTGGGCGGACTGACTTGGCAGAAGTTTATCCCGCAGTAGGTTGCCATTGGTTTCTGCGGTAGACCGGTCGCCAGTGAAGTGTCCTGTTATTTAACTCATAGCTAGAGGGGTGAGAGATGTGTTATATTATTATGTAGTAATTAATGGGAGATCAGTTTATTACTTCATAGCAATAGAAAATCGATCCTCCACTTTATGGCCAGTAGTAGCCTTAATCGTATTTCCAACTATTATATTCAGTCAGTCAGTTAAGTGCCATACTTGATACAAGTATGGGCGATCATGTCTCGAAAGAGACATGACTGACTGGGCAGAAGATTATCCCGCAGTAGGATGTCATTACTTTCTGCGGTAGACTGTTTGTTAGCCAAGACTTTAGAACCCAATCTGTCCTATTATTTAACCCATCTTGGCTAGAGCTTTGGTATCTGTGATTGTAAAAGCTGATATTGGGGTGAGAGTCTCTAACTCAGAATCGAAGGATACTGGGCCATATGTTTATGTGGGCATATATTCTTCTTTTGGTGTGAAGAACCGGACTTCAAGGTTTGTAAAAGTATTTTGATACACCCTGTATATAAGCGTATATATGTTTGTTTGTTTTTGTGTGTTGTGTGTATGTGCGTGTGCGTGCGTTACTGTGTATGTGCGATTATTAGCATCATGCTAAAGTGCATCAGTGTGCATTAATAAATACGAAAATCTGCTTAGAGGAGAAACCAACAGAAACTACTAAACAATTATTCAAAACTCATTTCAAAATGCAGACACGAAAGCAAATTTTTGCTACATAATCATGTACTATCTCTTTTCAGTTCCCTCCACATCTTTCTTCATCTTGTAACGCTTAATAATGTCTGTCTTTCTATTATTTTTCCCAAACCCTGTTAAGCTATGCATTTGTTCAAGCCTCATTTCCTCTATCCAGACTGTGAGTATCAGATTTTCCAAGCCCGCTTCCTCATTAAGTGTTCCGGAAATTTCAGCTGACTCTTCCTGATGTGAAGGATAAATTTCCTTTCTCTTTCCATTCTCTTCAATTCCTCGTCGTTGTTCACATGTTTGGTCTATGCTATCCTCATCATCCTTCAGTATAACAACATTTATGTTACCTCGAGTTTTTCGTTCATCTTTATGGAAATTGTCTAGCATGACAGTTCATCACACTTTTCTTTAATTCCAACGAAATTTTTCGGTATCTAAATACTCTACTCAGTTTTTCAAATGCGTCCTTTGTCATGCCAATACGCCTTTGAATCTCAGTATCGCATATTCCGATCTCTGCTAGAACACTTCCTAGGTATTTAAATTAATGTAAATGCTTGATTTTAGTATTTCCGACCTGTAGTTGCTATTTTGGGTTCCTTCTTTTTACTAATGACCATGCATTCAGTTTTCTTGCAGTTTTTTCTTTTCCTTGCTTTTTTAGCTACCGTCTGTACAAGGTCTTGTAGTTTCCTTTCTGTGTCTGCTACCTGCATGGTATTATCTGTGTATCTTATATTTTTTCTAATTTAGGTCGCCAATGACGTCTCCTGGCAAAACGTCTAGTTCTCTCAAAATTGCTTCGCTGTTTAGGTTAAATAGATTTTGTGAGAAAACACATCCTTGTCTTATACCTCTTTTAATTTGGTGAAGTGATTTCTTCTTTGTATGTTGGCGGTTTGTTGCCAGTATAAGTTCTTGGTTATTGTAATTTCATTTTTTAATATATCGAGGTTGCCAATATTCTCTATCTGGTCTTTGTGGCGTACTTCGTCGAATGCCGTTGCGTAGTCTATGAAACACAGGTACACGTCCTTCTGCATTTATATTACCATTTCTGATAACATTCAGAGCATAAATATCGTGTTACTTCTTCCAGTGTCCTTGACGAAACTGGACTGTTATTGTTCTATCTTTCGCCCGATTCTGTTACGTTTTCTGTTCATCAAAATCCGGTTGATTAGTTTTATGTATCTTAGTAATCTCATAGTTCGGTGGAGATCATTCGTTTTCGCTAAGTTTCTTATGCAGTGCAATGAAAATAATTCTGTGTATCGCTGCTTGTTCTCTTTTGTTGTGGAAGAGATCCCGATATATTCGTTTGATTGTTGAATGATTTTTCTTTCTCTAAGATGAACGTTCTGTTTGTATATATTCTGTTCATGAGCATGTCTTTTGACCTGTTCTCTTTTGTTTTATGCATATCTCCTTGAGCTGTGATAATCATTCTTTCTATTTCTCCGCGCATATCGTTGAGATATTCTTTTTTAACCTTCTGCATTTGTTGCTTATTTCATTATCTAGTTTTCTGTATTCCGTTCTATGCCGTGGATTTTTTCTCTATCTACTTTGCAACATGTCGGGAATACCATTTGTGATCCATTCATTTTTCTTTCTTCATCCATTTTCCTTTAGAATTATGTCGTTTGCTGATGTCTGTAAAGCGTCTCTTAGTGTGTCTCATTTCGAGGCTTCGTTTCCATTTTGTAGTTTCATGTTTTCTTTAATATTCGAGTCGTACAGGTTTCTGTTGTATTGCAGCTTCAGAGCTGCGTTAGGCTTCTTCAGTTTTCGTAGTTTTATTTTTAATTTACATTTAACAATGAGGTTGTCGATTCTGCTGTCGGCATATGACCAGTTTTTGCAGTAAACAACAGCATCCCTAAATCCCTTTATAGTTATGTAGTCAATTTGGTTTTTAGTTTTTCCTTCCAGGCTTCTTCATATCCATAACCATCTTGGATGTTCTTGAAACTAGGTCTGGGTTATTCACCATCCACCATCGGACTTATTTTTCCCACCTTTGCCGCAAGTTCTTAGTCCGAATTTTCCAGCTATCTTCCTATTTCTCTCCTCATCTACTTTGACATTCAGGTCTCCAATGATAGTTTCTTGTGATTTAAACAGAACCGTGGCGTTGTTTGTCAAGTAGAAGAATTCGATTTATTCTTCGGTATGTTCTGTTGTCGGTGCAAAACGATAATGTTAAGTATTTTGAAAGGGTTTCCTTTCAGTTTAATGGGATTTGGATTGACACTGGATCATGTCTTGATCCAGTGTCAATCCAAATCCCATCTTATTTTTCTCTGCACCTGCATATATAATTCTGTGGTTGTCACTGAAAAATATCAGCTTTTTGGCCTCCTACGTTTAACCTATTCATCTCGTGTTTTACATTTCTCAGCTGGCTATAAGATTTTAACTAATTATTCTTGTTTGATGCTAGAAGTCACTGGATGGTGATCTGGTGACACCTGCGGTTCTTTTCCGGGCGAGGGACCAGGTTTATCTCCTTTGCACTGCTTATGCTAACAGTCGGTTATGCTAACAAATAATCAGGTAGCACCAGTTTCGCATCTCCTTTCTTACCGTCCGAGGAATTAATTCCCATTCACTTAACCTCATTCACGCCATTATAGTTTGTTTGACAGTTGCTTTCATATTTCTTGTGACTAATAGTGGAGTGGTTTTCCTGTGGATTCTCCGCGGAAGTTTATCAAGACACCGCCTGTAGTTACCTGGCCGTCGGCACAAGAGTTCTACTATCCTTTTTAAGATTTTAATTTTCATCCTATATATATATATATATATATATATATATATATATATATATATATATATATATAATAAAATCGACTCTGTACGTATCCAAATCTTAAAATCTTACACAAGTAATTTTTAAGGACCACGAATAACCGCCAGAATCTAAGTCCGTTATTGTCCGCCGCTATAAAGCTTTGGACAATGAGGGGAAAAAAAAGAAAACTGCGGAGCACCGACAATACATACAGTACTTCACAGCAAAGAAAAAAAACCCTCCAACGGAACGAACCACAAAGAAAGAAAAGTGCTCGATACAAAACTAACCAAAAAGGATTAACCAAGAGGCAGTGACGTAGAGCAAAGACACTGGATTGGGATGTCTTTAGGGGAACAGTCTATAGCTATTTGCTCCATTACTAATTGGCAAAGAGTGCTCGATGGGTAAATCCAGAGCATAAAATAATAATAAAATCGACTCTGTACGTATCCAAATCTTAAAATCTTACACAAGTAATTTTTAAGGACCACGAATAACCGGCAGAATCTAAGTCCGTTATTGTCCGCCGCTATAAAGCTTTGGACAATGAGGGGAAAAAAAAGAAAACTGCGGAGCACCGACAATACATACAGTACTTCACAGCAAAGAAAAAAAACCCTCCAACGGAACGAACCACAAAGAAAGAAAAAAAAAAAATATATATATATATATATATATATATATATATATATATATATCAACTCAAATTCGTATACATGACTGTAAATCGTGTTGTAAAAAATTGCCCCCCACCAATCAATTAAGGAAAAAATGTTTTATAGGTTAGACGGAAGAGGAAAATGAAATAAATACTTTGTTTTTTAATTTTAAGTCCAACTACACACTAACTGCATTTTCATAATCTCTTAATCTCGACTAAAGAGCACATCATTAAATGCTGCGAACCTAATCAATTAACATAACGTTAATAAGCACATTATCAGTATGGACGTAACTACCTACATTTATATATATATATATATATATATATATATATATATATATATATATATATATACACGTTCAAGCAAATGTAGGAAGACATGGGAAATAACTTTTAATATTTAAAACAGTATGAAAAATTAAAACAAACATTACATTCGAATGTGAATGGATTCACGCATTTGAAGATTTGCATTTTCATATTTCTGGTGGTTAATCAAATGCAAAGGAATTCTGAAAATCTGGAGATAGACGCTGTAGAGATGGTATTAGAAAATTCTCTGTCCCATTAAAGGAGATACCTAGAAGGTTGTGTCATGTGGCCAGCCTGAGTTTTATAGCGGTTTTCAGATATTTTCCTTCTTTAAAAAAGTTAAAAATCCCAATTCTTTTTAACTTTGTTTTCATCATCCCTCGTCAATTTCAACAAAAAATAGTCGTCATTAATTGCTGCAACTCTAGTCAATTAACATTAGGATTTAAAATTTTTAAAAAATATCTCTTCCGGTCAAGATCTATCTTCTACTAACTATCGTTATCGTGATGGGTTGGGGAAGAAAACCTGCTGGAAGTGTGTTGTGATTGGTCACCTCGCTCCTTCCTGACCAGAGCAGAAAGCTTCTGCAGGTCCGCGTAA
Organism: Ascarosepion bandense; assembly: GCA_037127315.1. Taxonomy (NCBI): domain Eukaryota; kingdom Metazoa; phylum Mollusca; class Cephalopoda; order Sepiida; family Sepiidae; genus Ascarosepion; species Ascarosepion bandense. Next base: position 323,434 of record JBBBDQ010002234.1, on the reverse strand, counting down.
AATTGAGGCAAATCGAGTTAATGTTGGCATAGGTGGTCAAAACGTTCAGGTTGCGTTTCTTCCAGAGTCCAAATTTCTTGTAAAATTAAATTTGGAAGATTTACAGGATTTGGCTGTCTGTGGGTGGAGTGATAAGGAAGACCTAAGCTGCGAAATCTGACTCTAGGCAAAACCAGTAGCTATACCATTCCAAAGAAAGAGACGTAAAGTTACAGAGAATCGAAGTTAGACAAGCAATTAAAAGCTAAAAAGCAACCTTGGCCACACAGGGTATGGCATTCTTTAGCATCTGCCACAACTTCCTCAAATCTTAAGAAAAGGTCAGCTCCTATGTTACTGACCATATCCTCTCCGAATATAGCCCCCTCTAAAAGGTGACAACACCTAGTACAGAGTCACAATCTATTGCTCAAAAGCAGTCTCAAGATTCAGCACGTACACATCAAGCCAAAAACATAGTCAACCTTGGATGGCACATCCCTAAACCTTTTTCCCTTTCTCCATCCCGCAAGAAAATGTACGACTCTCCTCCAGTGACAAGGTCATTGATTCCAACCTCTTTGTAGACGTTCCCTTTAAATGGGTTCTCACTGCATGTCCACCACAAATGTCTGCTCCTTCCCAATATACTTTTTCAACACCCAAAACTCACAAAATAGCTAAAGAAGCACATATGTAGAAACAAGAAAAAGTCGAAAATTGTCATTAAAAGGGAAAAATATGTTTGCCGCCTTTTCACGGGCCAAATGCAGAAAGCCTGGCTGTATGGCAACCGAATTCAGGCCTTGAAAAACTTGTTGTCAAAATAGAAGTTTGCAGATAAATAATTGTATGATCCAATGAATTTTCGTGAAGCGTGACCTTAGCATTACCGATTGGCTCGGAGACCCAGCATACTTGGAAGAGGCAGTGAAAAGCTTCGATATTACCCCTGCCCTCATGAGCAATGATGGATAAGGACGAAATTAAGAGAATGAAACATTTCTGCTCAGGAGGGTCACATTTTTTGTTCAACACTCCCTATTTAGAGCACTAAAGTTGACTTTTACGTGGGATATCGGTGGTCACGCCATTGACGGGCAATTTAAGAGTGAAATAGACCAAGGGTCAATGGTAAAGATTTTTTTAAAGGTAGACGGCCGACCCTAGAATATCAAACAATCTCACTCAGTTTAGCTAGTTTAAATATATTGTTTTGAGATCAGCGAATTTGTCGTGTGAATTTTGACTAATAGGGGCAGATCGGCTTCGATTTGGCACACAAGCGATTGTTGGTAGGTACATAACTGCGGATATCTTCTCTATGGGGTGTACTTGAAGCAAGCGCACGTGTTTGATCATCTGCTGGTATTGGTATTAACCAATGGATGAATAACCTGCATATTCACCTGAGTTGTGATTAAGATGCTTCGCAAGAATAAACACAGAGTGTATCGAATTATCAATTACCTACCCTTAACTATCCTTGAATAAAGTATGGGCCAAGGTTTTAGCCAACCGATTTTAGGCTTTCCTGCCTCGTCTTATTCGTACCGAGCAGACTTGCGTTGTGAATGGTAGAACTGTTCAGGACAACCTTCATTTTCTCTTTCCGGGCGTTTCATCTGGCCAGACGTAACGGTTAAGATAGTCGGCGTCTGTTTCGGTCCAGATCTCTCACTGGAAATGAATTTTTTCGGGATTGCGGGAGAAGGTCAAGGGCGCAGTTTGTCTCTGGTCCTGGAGGAATATTTTCCTTAAAGGAGAAGGAAGGAGAATGTTTTACACATCTACATAATTCTCCTTTACTGACTTTCACGCCAGGATGTCATATTAATGCAATTATTCAGGGTTTTGTTCTTATTCTTGTGGGGAGAGATGAGCCCAAAAGTATGCCGGGAGATCTGTTACCTCCTTCCTTCTGTTATGAAGATTGTTTGGTTATGCCTAGCGTTGAGATTCATCAACATACGCTTCACATTATGTTGCTATATGGAATGTTTTTGCAAGTGGATAGAAATAGCGAATTCTGAAAAACAGACTCCAGTGAGACCTTTTCGTTCCTACGAAGTGTATCTGTGTACGAGAAGGACGCCCTTCTTCTTTTGTGTACGAGGTGGATGTCCGACGTGAATGCCAGTCAGCCCTCAAAGTTTTCATACGACTCTCCGACGTCCATGCGTTATCTCATAATGGATTGTCAGGTATTAGTTGGGGAAATGCGTAAAAGATGATCTTACTGTCCAGCTCGATTTAACTAAGTAAGAGACTCGCTCCATACAGCGTAAGGGGCCTGGTTTGAAATCTCTGAAAAACTTTCTTCAGCGAGTTTGGAAAGTTCTCCCAACTGCGTACGCTGAGGTGTCTCGGTTCGGACCCAGGTTTACGTCTTTTACACTGTAAGGTTGTAGTTCCGTTGTGTAAATTTATGAAATACATCATGGTTTGCATGTTTTGCGGGTGGTTCTTTGTCCTTGAGGCTAGTTGTCTCTATAGGAGTGCGGTGCCGTTATTAACTAAGAACAAGTACATGTTCCTGTGCTTGCTAGGTGTTACGCTAGTTGTACGTTGCGATAAAAGAAATTCTGTGGACGAAAAGTTTAAATCTTTCCAACTGATCTTACTTTTTAAACATCATCTTAAAGATCAAGAAGGAAAATAACGAATCATTCCATTACAATATGGCAAAAAGAGGGTGAGTCTTGCGCGTATCTGTCGACTAAACGTACCCTACTTAGAAAGGCATTTTGATACTGGTATGGCAAAAGAATATTGGGATCCCAGCAAAACACACTGGCAACCACGCCCAAAATAGTTTAGTTTAAACTGGCGTTGCTTTTTACGCCACGTTAACTCAGGTAGAGGATCGAGCCTCATTGACTACTTTATTATTGACCTCATTTTCTTTAGTTTAATTCCCCACCCCTACCGCATTCTTCTTCTTCTTCTATGTGCCCTGTCCCTTCAGGACGTAGGCGATAATGGCTCTCCACGTCTCCCTATCCCTTGTGGCTCTTAGTATGTTTGCTCCTGTTGCTCCTGGCAACCCCCGTTCCGTCATCCACCTGATCAGACCTTGCAAAAATGTTATCCGCTGCCTTCGTCTGTCTCCATTCCTTCTATCTGACCAGTCAGTATCAGGTTCTCCAAGCTCTCCTTCCTCATTGCATGTCCCAGGAACTTCAGTTGTCTCTTCCTGATGCTCAGTATCAATTTCCTTTTTGTTGCCATTCTTTCTAACACCTCGTCGTTGCTTGTATGCTCAGTCCACGATATCCGCAGCATCCTTCTGTAGAACCACATTTCGGCCGCTTCCAGTTTTGTCCTCATTTTCGATGATATTGTCCAGCATTCACAGCCGTATTAAAGAACTGACATCACGTAGCAGTCTAGAACTCTTTTCTTCGTTTCTATTGAGATTTTCCTGTGTGGTTAGTATTTTGCTCATCTTCTGGAACGCATCCTTTGCCATGCCAATTCGCCTTCGGATCTTCGTGTCGCACTTTCCATCTCCTGTTAGAACTCTTCCTAGGTACTTAAATTCTTGTACTTGTTTGATTCTGTTATCCTCCACCTGTATTTGGCATTTTGGGTTGTATCTTTTGCTGATGACCATGCACTCAGTTTTCTTAAAGTTTATTTGTCGTCCCTTCTTGTCACTCTCCACTACTACTTTCTGTATGAGGTATTGTAGTTTCCTTTCCGTGTCCGCAATCAGCACTGTATCGTCCGCATATCTTATGTTGTTCAGGTTGTGGCCTCCAATAACAAATCCTGGCGTGTCATCTAGGGTCCTAAAAATATTCTCGCTGTATAGTTTGAACAAATCCAGTGAAAAGACACATCCTTGTCTTACGCCTGATGTTATCAGAAATGTTAGTTTTTCTGGTGGATGTGGGACACTATTCGTTTTTGTGTGTGTTTTTGTATTGGTTGAAGTGTCTGAATATGTGTGTAAATGTGTCTATGGTTGAACGAAGACTGGTTTTAATTTATCCAAGTACCGCATGAATTTTGTTCAGTTAACTGATATTTTTGCCAAAATGAAAGATTGTGTGTAAAGGGGGTGTTCCTTAATAACACAATTTTGTTTACTTTCGCGCATATAAAATATTATATTTTACTCCCCACGTCCTACAGACAAACTGAGCGTATAGGACTAGATAGGATTTCATAGAGTCTTTGAGGTATTATAGTGGTTGTATGGTTATTAGGAATGGTAAGTTTTGGTTTCCTGGTGCTAGGAAAATGGTACAGATTGTTTGTGCCCAGTGATTGTGGTGACCTAAGATTTGAGATTAGACAGATAAAGATCAGCATTAACCATTTCACCTTTGGCCTTGTACCACATTTATTGTACTTATACAAAAAACATATTATGTCCTAACGTTTCAGTCTGGCTTGATAAAGATGGCCGGCTCTGGCTGTTAACTTCACCCCATATATATATATATATATATATATATATATATATATGTATCGGAGTCTAGCCGTACTGATGAGGTGTGATACAGCGAAACAGATCTGTCTGCAAATGACTATAGTATTTACGCTTTCACACCCTGATTGAGCACTCTGGAAGAATGGGAGGCTTTGTAAACAGTAGCTACTCCAGCATATAGGCATCGCTCATTCAATAATGAATTAGAGCACTCTAGCTATTGGGCGTGTATAATGATATATGCGCCAAAAAGTCTGCCTTTTTCTACCGAACGCTCGTGGCCCAGAGGTAGAATCGCCGACTGACACAAATTCGGGTTTCAATACTGGGTTAAAAGTCTAACCGTGTGTGTGCGTGCATTATTTTAAGTTACTTTTAGTGGATACCCATGGCTTTCTGCTCACTTTTATATATTTTTTCGTCTACTGAAATATTCGAGAGAGACGCTGTTTTGAATCATGCTATATGACATTTTTCTTGAATAAGTTTTCTCGAATATTCAATATGATAAACGAAAATAAATATAATGTTTAACATAAACGTGCACCTTTTCATCTAGAGGAACCGTTAAAATAACGTTTAAAGTAATTAATATATAACAGATGAATATATATATACTACCGGTCATAATTATTAGGCCACCCCAGTTTTTTTTAAAAGAAATTATGTATTTCATACTATTTTTAAGTGGATAATACTAAATGAAAATTGAATGGTTCTTTTGTTATTATTATTTGGAAAATTTTACAATGCAAGGAAGCATAGATGAACTCGTTAAAATCAACATAAGTTTTTCTCATTCTTTCATTGAAACTGCAATATAGGAAATTATCAAATATTTATAAATTCATTTGATGCACATGTTATTTTGCAACATTGAGAAAAGAACAATTTTATTTTCATTTACAATTATTCAATTCGGAATGAATGCAAAAAACAATATGAAATAAATCAGTTTATAAGACAATGGGGTGGCATAATAATTATGGTCGGTAGTATATATATATATATATATATATATATATATATATATATATATATATATATATAGTGTATCGTGGTAGCAGATAATTTTCTAAACATATACTCTTAAATATAAGAGACAATAAATGTCTATTATGTTTAATCATGAACCGTTCTAAACCTCGTATTTTGGTTTTAATTTCAAGTTAAAATACAAATAAAAATTCTCCAACATTTGTAACCTTTCTGAAGATGGCCCATGTGAAGCGAAAGCTTAGAACCAACTTAATAAAAAATTATCCAAATGTTGGAGAATTTTTGTCTTTAATTTCACCTGAAATTAAAGCCTAAATACTAATATATATATATATATATATATATATATATATATATATATATAGTTTATAAAGGAAAACTCAACACGTCATATCAGTTATAAACTATAACTCATTTTAGTAAGTTTAATTAGCTCATATCATCAGACCTTTTACAATATTTCTTGCATCTGGTACAACATTTCTGGTACAACATTTCCGCCGGAATCTACAGAAATGTTGTACCAGATGGAGGAAATATTGCAAAAGTTCTGATGCTATGAGCTAATTAAACTCATTAAAATGAGCTATAGTTTATAACTGATATGACGTGTTGAATTTTCCTTTATAAATTTCATATCGCTTCATCGAGCTCTCGATATGGATTTACCAATTAATATTTTATATTAAGGTAATCTTGTTGGATTATCCTCACCGTTTACGGGATGACCTTTATATATATATATATATATATATATATATATATATATATATATATATATATTGTGTATCAAAAATACTTTTACAAACACTGGGACCGAGATCTCACAGAAAGAGAGTATAAGCGTCCATATAAACATACGCATGAAAATCCTTCGTTATTTAATTTTTAGAACTTTTACGGTAGATGACACTTTTGTCCTTTGTGTATATTTGTGGCTAGTCTGCTTTTAGCGTTTGACGCATGTTGTAATGAGTTAACCGAAAATTATTCTGTTTAACAATGGTTGTATACTCACATTCTTAGCCGGCAATTATGATTTTACACTCAGCTACGCGAATGGTATTGGACGCGAGGCTACACTGCTGAATCAGATTGTGTTTCCAGACCAAAGTCATTCATTCTTCGCTGCTGTCTTTATTCGCCGACATGAACACGAAGAACACTTGCTACATATCAGAGACAATCCAGGTATAAGCACACGTCAAATAGCCCAAGCATATCATAAATCTCACCGTATAACTAACTTAGTGGGTACTTCTATATTAGCTCCTATATCAGTATCATTAACAACGTGTGCCGTGTCTTTCACCCTCTGTTCACTCCTTACAGGAGAACATTAGCCGATTGTTAATTCCACAACCTGTAAATTCGTTTCTGCTGGTTTGTTTACAAATGAGGAAACATTTGAAAAAAAAATCATATAGCAAATTTACACAACCAACATTTGTGAGTGGATCGAATCTCCATGTCACAATAGAGGTTAGACACGAGCATCATTTTACGATTAATGTGTAGAATAGAATGATAAGTAATTGGCTGGTAGGCTCATATTTTTCCGAGCACATCTTATAAGAGATGACTACAAAGATTCTATTTCGAAAACGCTTCCATACTTGCTTGAGGATGCATCTCTGCTAATAAGATGGTGCATGGGATCCAAGCAAGATGACTGTCCAGTACATTTTAGAAATTAAATTCAGGCATGAAAATAAATCTCTAAAAAAATTAATCGTAAAGTTTTAAAGAAAAGCCAAAAGAAATCCCCAAATTTCAATGTAACTACCAGAAATGATCACCTAGATTTATTTGCAGTTATTTTTAAGGGTTATGTTTACAAATGAGGATATTATATAGCGAAGTCCACCAAGAAATAATACAACAATCAAAATAAGAAATAACGATATGTATATTAAATACTGCAAAATACAAATACTAGGAACTCTGCTACTACAACGATAAATACGGGTTAGGTAGTAATACTAAAACTTGGGCTCGCAATAGCCGTACGGTAGCAGTCTTGGCTATCTCTCTCTCTGTCTCTCCTCTATTTCTGCCTATCGCTCTTCTACTGATCTGCTTGATGCTAATGTCCTTCTACCTCTTGTGACAGGCTCCTCTCGGACAAGCAATATGGTTTCCGCTTCACCAGGTCTACTGCTGATATGCTAACGACCATCACCGAGTACATATACCAGACACTCGACAAGAATGGCGAAGCCCGAACCGTTGCATTGGATATATCTAAGGCGTTCGACAGAGTTTGGCATGCTGGCCTTCTATGTAAACTGCGGAGCTATGGTATAACTGGACATTTGTTTGAACTAATCCAGTCATTCCTCTCTAACCGTACAATGAAAGTGGTATTAAACGGACATGCCTCTCAGAACTACCATACAAACGCAGGTGTCCCCCAAGGCTCCATCTTAGGTCCTACACTCTTCCTGATATATATTAATGCTCTCCCTGATTTCATAAGAACCCAAATAGGTTTGTACGCCGATGACACCACAGTTTACTCTCACCTCCAACAAAAATCTGGTGTAGGCGTCAAAGCTAACCTCGCAGCCGAGATTGAAAAATACCTCCATATTGGACTGGGGTAAGAAATGGCTAGTAAATTTTAATGCTTCTAAAACGAAGCTACACTCAATTAACCATCATCGACAATCTCACCTACCTCCCATTAGCATGGACCAGGCTTGCCTCCCAGAGAGTAAAACACTACGCCTCCTTGGTCTCACACTTTCAGCGGACTCAAATGGAATGACTATATCGAATCCATTGCTAAATCCGCTGCTATGAAAGTCGGTTCTCTGTGTAGGGCCCGGAAGTTTTTTTTCCGTCTAAATCTATTCTGCACATTTATAAATCTACCATCCGCCCGTGCATTGAATACTGCTGCCATATCTGGTCGGGTGCCCCTGCTGTTCTCCTCGGGCTTCTCGATAAGGTTCAGAGGAGGGTCTGTAATGTGATAGATACCGACTTGGCAGACCGCCTGCAGTCTCTCTCCCACCGGCGAGACGTGGCTTCCCTGTGTCTCTTCTATAAATACTTTCACGGCTTCTGCTCCGATGAACTTAGATCACTGGTGCCCCCTAAATACGAATTTGCACGAGATACTAGATTAGCAACTAGATCCCACCCTTTTACAGTGAAACCGATAAAATGCAGCCGTAACTTCTACTCCAACAGTTTCTTTCCTCGCACTTCCCGACTGTGGAATTCTCTTCCAAACTATTGCTTCCCCGACGGCTACAATCTCCAGGAGTTTAAATGTAAGGTCAATACACACCTCCTAACACACTAACCTGCTCCCATTCTATCAAGCACTCTTCTCATCTGCCCGACCCTCATCCTCACTATCCTTACTCATCTGTCACCTTTCTCCTGACATTCCCTATGTCTAACCACTCCTTCTCTTTACCTTTTCCCTATATAGCCCCATGCGCAATAGTGGCAGTGGAATGCCTTGCTTGGGGTGAGATGATTAAAAAAAAAAAAAAAGAAGGAGTATATGTAGTTGTAGGAAGAATTAATTCCGTGGAGTGGGTGATGCCACCATGACAATCATTAAGAAAAAAAAGGAAATTTACTCATGTTACGTATAGTTACAATTTAAAATGGCAACCTTTGCTTTTGCCATAGCCTTCAATCTCGTTCCAATTGAAGTACATGTAGTCTTCACCCCACCTTTGCTCAAATTGTACCATGACGCCATCAGAGATTCTTTCAAGTCTGGCACATTTTGTGGATATAAAATACGAGAAATATGGCTCTTCAATAAGGCCCAAAACTCAAAGTATGTATGAATAACACCAGAAGACCAAATCGACTAGTCAAAAATCCCAAAGAAAACTCTCTTGCACCAGTTTTGCATAAAATTGGCCTTGTGTATGTGACTAAAAACTGCCTCCAAATATGGCTGACAACAAGGTTAAGACATCTAACTCTTGTAAAGGTAAGGCGTAGAAGATAGTGTCAGTTATTTTCTGGAGTTGAATTTAGTATTCAGTCACGAATCGGATTCACAGTTAGAAAGAAAAGTAAATTTACTGATTTTGCATATATTTACAATTTAAAATGGCCAGCCTTGCTTTCGTTATAGCCTTTAATTTATTTCGATTTAAAATGCATGTCTTTTTCATCACATTGTTCTTAAATTGTACTATGATGCCATAAGAGCTTCTTAGAGGTCTGGCATACACCTTAAGTATCGTGAAATAGACCTGAAATATTGCTCTCCTAAAAGGACCATATGAAGAACGCCAGAACGTTTTCGCAATCCTCTTAGGAACCTATGCAAAGCATCCAGCACATTTTTACATCTTCCTCCTAGTACTTCATAAAATTCTCTTCGCTCTCTACTTGATGGCTTCAATTGCAATTTCTTATTTGAGTTGGATTTAAAACAAACGAATGTCGGAAAAAACTATTTGAAACTAATCTTGGAATTATTTCGAACTTTTTTTCTCATCTTGGTTGATGTAGGTGTTATTGTTGTGGATTCTTGTTTAGAAAACCACACAATATAAGAATAACACAAAACAGATATGAGAGGAAAAATGTAACTATATTGAACAAAAGTTATATAACCTGTACACTGTTAGTAGATTCAGGAATAATTGTTAGTAGAAATCAAATATATACAACAAGTCATGGTAATAGTCTATATTCTTGCTGACCTAAGAGCAGCCGTTCAACTGCTCTAATACCAACTCTAACAACTATATTTAGTTGTCCCTCCCAGTAAGGGCAACATGTGACACATGGTCAGTTATGACTGGGATTTCCGGGCCAAAAAATACCTGTCTATTTTTCCCCAGTCGTGCCTCTACCCTGCGGCGGAACCACGACTGGGTTATTGCTCTCTGCTCGGAAGCAGAGAGCTCCCTCCACCCGAAAGCAGAGAGCTAACAGTGTTATAGTTGAAGAGTCTCAGCAACTCTAACAACAACCCGTTCTGTGTAGGAAGGCTTTTTTGTGTACCACGGAAGAGTTCATAGAGTGTGTGAAAAGGGGTGACTCCCCAACAGTTATGATGGACACAACGTTTCGACAAAGTACCTTCTGGTCATCATCAGCTGTTCATAAATTGGCTGCTGTGGATTATCTCATTGATTCCCAGAGATAATTCCAAAATTATTGTAAATTACTCATCTTAGAAATAAATGCAAATTATGACAAGTGACATGAACCCACTAAAATAATCCAGTTGTCAAATCCATCTGACAGAGAAATTAAAGATGCCAAAAATACACTACTTCGGGGTGGTGGCGTAGTGGATATAGTAGTTGTTTATACATGTGTTAGTCTCATTTAGTGGTCATGTGTTCAACCCTTGGACCTGATTTGTGACGGACCAAATTCAACATGAAAGAACAATAACAGATTTCACAGGATATTTTGCAATAATCAACGTGATAATCCTCATCATCTAATCTATGGACACCTGATGATTACCAGAGGTAACTAGGTCGAAACGTTGTGTCAATTATAACACTTATATCAACCAAGATGAGAAGGAAAGTTCGAAATATTTCCAAGATTATTGAAAATTACTCATCTCAGAAATAAATACAAATTATTTGAAACTGTTTTCAAGAATAAGTATGTTTCAGTTTATGTTTAAATAACAGGTAAGTTTAAATAATGGGTAAATATGTTCACACTACATATAGCCAGGAGAAACCCCAGGATAGAGTGTTAAATTAGAATTTGTGCCGTTAGGAGTTGAAGATAACGATTAACCCTAACCTTATAACATTTGAGATTTTAGTGGTCAATGAAACATCTTCTTTGGAGTTGGTTGTACAAAGCAGTGGTTTGCGAGAAGTTAGTTTAGTTGAACTTACTTCTCCCCGATGGGGCACGAAGGGAATATAGGTGGTTTGTTTGGATGTAAGTAGATTTGTATGTCATTGACATGAAGGTTTGAACTGTCGGGACCAGGGAATATAGTTTGCACGAGCATTTTACATGGAAATAAGAACAGAAACAGAGGCATTATCACATCCCGCATTAGGGAGAGAGGTTGGAAAGAGATAAATAATTCTTGACCGACAGAAACTCCGAAACGCTTTTGGACTCTGTCAATCCTGGAGAGGAAGGTCTGTGCAGATCTGACAACATTACTTTATTTTTGGCCTAATCTGGTAAAAGAAGTGGATAGCAGGAGAACTCAGGTATTCTTTAGGGTACAGTGGCCCGGCCATTGTATTACCTACATGACAATGGATCGTATGGATGAGTTCCATTTGAGATCAGATGCGAGTTTAATTTATATCCTGATATATATATATATATATATATATATATATATATATATATATATATATATATATATATACTGTTTAATTAAAAACAATATCTACTTAAATACGATTATCGATCAAAAATAATGTTCAAAAAAATATTTCAAATTGTCAGTTGCTTATAACCAAGTTTCATTAATCTTCGTTAATTTGTTTAATACGATACATTTCAGAGTAGATATGGTTATTGCGATGAATCAAAAATTGTGTTATATAGGCTTGATTATAACCTCGTTTAGACTGATGGTCATTCGTGATCGAGAGGTCACATGCCAGATCACATGCTAGCTTCCACTATGTGGATAGGGTCCGCAGGTACGAATTCTGACGAATGACACACATTGTTGTAATAAAAATTTATCATAAATAATCAGATATAAATATATAATACTGTTTAATTAAAAACAGAATATCTACTTAAATGCGAGTATCGATCAAATGTAATGTTCAAACAAATCATTTCATATATATATATGTGTGTGTGTGTGTGTGTGTGTGTGTGTGTGTGTGTGTGTGTGAATACACGTCTGTATATACATATATATTGTGCGTATTTTGTTAGCATTTTTCATTAATACCGGTTTGTTGAAAAATATAGACAAATTTTGTCTATTTATTTTATGTAGGACCCTTTCGTATAGTCTGATAAGCTTGATGGTGCTATCGTTAAAAGACGACAAGAAATCACAGTAATTGTTGATTTTTTATCAGGTCTAAGCTTTCGGCTTGCATAAGCTATTATCAAAGAAGGAACATTAACATATAGTGAACATAGGACATTTGAGGTATTAACAAATTGGAATTAAACAAAGAGAATTAAATCAAAGAGACACGTCCATTTTTAACGTGGCGGATGGCCGTAGACGGTTACAAATGGTGTTGGCGTGGTTCTTGGTCCGATTACAGGCATTGGAGTATGTTAGGAGAGATATCAAAATTTATTTTATTTAAGCTAGGTTTAAACTGTTTGATGTAGATAGCTTCTAGGATTTTGAGTTTCCGTTTATTATTTTCTTGTCTAAGTATACATGTATTTTCAACGAGCGTTTTTCTGAGATGTGTGCGTTGATAACCGTGTTGTTTTAAATGTCGGAATATATTTGAATTGTCATTTTAGTGTAATAATAATTATTATTTAAAAAAGTAATATATATATAAGATTTATTCCATTGATAGGTATGGTCAGATTTTGTGTATGTTTATATACGTCTTGATAAAACAAACCGATCGATTCATATGCACAAACTGCGTTATGGAGATTTATTTTCAGTCAAGTCTTAAGATCGATAATCCAAATCTATTCACTCCCATCTAAACCAATCCTCAAACTAATGATCATTGATATTTATCAGGACCAATATACACCAGTCTGGCTGCTCATAATTTTATCAGCTAAATACGGCTTTTACGCCGGTCACGACTGAATATAAAATATCTACTTCATTTGCGTTGTAATTTTGACTTGTTTGTTCTTTATGTTCATTGTTTAGATCTTTATTTCATTTTTATCAATAAATGAAAGAGAAAAGAAAGAAATAGTTCATCTCGATAATAACAAAATTCCATTTAAGAGCATTTTTCTGTTATCTAGATATCAGAGGCAGCGGCTATCCTGAATGATCTGAGCTGACATTTGGTACATAATAGCCTTTGATCCCAATGTGTTAGAAAGGAACATCGAAATACTTTTGAAAAAAAAAGTGATCAGATATTAACATCAATCTCACCTAAAACATTTTATACCTCTTTAAAAAAGCAGAGTATAATCCTCTTCTTGTTTAGTTTACTATGACCATTCGTTGAAATAACCTTTATGAAAATACACGCAAATATATATATATATATATATATATATATATATATATATATATATATATATATATTGTGATGGTTGTTACAATGGTTTATAAAAGCATAGTATCACTACACAAAAATCTTCGTGTTTCGGAGCTACGTGTGCCTCTCAACTGGTGATAAGTTGAAATGAAAAGTGAATGGTGAAAAAGATTTATTTTTGGTAATATATGTAAGTGAATTTGGGATGAAAGTTTAGTATGATTTAGCCGGTACTTTGTAGCCATAGGGATACAGCCTGGGTTAGGAGAGGGATGGGGGTAGCTTAGCTTTGGACAGGTCACTTTTTAATTTTGTCTAGGTAATTCTTATATTGGGATGTAAGTTTTTTTTTAAAAACGTGTAGACACTTTTTATTTTACTACTACTATGAGTGGATGAGATAGAGTTACTATTAATGTTGTGTGAGTTTTTTTCTTTTATTTATACGATATTCGTTTTTATTTTGAGAATTAAACATGGCTGTTAATTGCATTTTGGAGGAGATTATTTTATGTAAAAGAGGTATTTTTTGGTTAATTAAAATTATATAACTTCCTTACACTGTATATATATAAACATGTTACGGAAATTAACGAATTTTAACGAAATTTAGTTATAAGCAACCGACAATTTGTAATGAATTATTTTGAACATCATTTTTACCGATACTTGTATTTAATCCTGCTGGGTAGCACACATTTTCGTAATAAAAATGTATCTTTCAGTGTTGATTTCTTGTAATTCCTGTTTGGCACACAAATGATATCTTCTTCCAAATCTATATTTTATAAAGAATTACACAACATTAAGCAAACACTAGTCAATAATGGATTTCCTAACTCCGTTATTGATCAACAAATTAAAATGTATCTCAACAAACTTAACAATAGCTCTAACAATAATGATAATATTAATAATAATGGTTTACATCAAAATAAACATAACACTATTAACTTATACTATTGCAACCAAATACATAATAATTATAAACAAGATAAAAAAAACTCTCAAAAACATAATACGTAGAAATGTTAAACCAGTGGATAGTAATAATCAAATTAAACTCATTATATATTATAAAAAGTTTAAAACAATTGACCTCATAGTTTATAATAACCCAACAGGCACTAAACTAAATTCTTTACAAAAAACCAATGTAGTGTACCAATTTACATGCCCATTCAGAGATTGCATCTCTGATACTACTCAAAAACCTAGTACATATATTGGTTTTACCACAACCACGCTCTCCCGTAGACTTACATGTCATCTTTCTGATCAGAGTACTATTAAACAACATTTCTCTGAAAAACATAAACATGTAGGTAATATCAGACAGATTTTGGTCAACAATACGGTGATCCTTACTCATACACACAGTAAGAGGAACCTGCAGATATTGGAGGCCATGTACATCAAATCAAAACAACCAACACTCAATAAAATCAACTTTAAAACAGGAAATAACATATTACATTGCATTTGACTATATGGTTTTGTTGTCATTTCGCGCTATCCCGCGGTGTGACGTCATAAAACCGCATCGCAAACTTAAGAACTGCGTTTATTATTTTTGGTAACTATTGCCGTTGCCAAGCGGAGTTTTATGTCAACACAAAATAAAATCGTCGGTGATGGTGGATTTTATAATATTTCAGTTTAAACTACCTCTCTGAAGATGGCTCATGTGAGCCGAAAGCTTAGAAGAAAACCAATAAATAATTATCCAAATGTTGGAGAATTTTTGTCTTTTTTTTCAACTGAAATTAAAGCAAAAATACGACGTTTAGAACGGCTCATGATTAAACATAATAGACATTCATTGTCTCTTATATTTAATAGAATATGTCTAGAAAATATATATATATATATATATATATTAATCTGAAATATATTAATTACTTTAAACGTTATTTTAACGGTGCCCATACATAAAAAAGTTGCACTTTTATTTCAAACAGTATAATTATTTTCGTTTATTTTATTGAATATTCGAGAAAACGTATCCAAGAAAAATGGCATACGGCATGATTCAAATCAGCGTCCCTCTTTGATGTTTCAGTAGACAAAAATAAATATAGTATTTAAAATAAGCGGAAAGTCTACTGAAATATGGTTACTCCCTAAAAGTAACTTATATATATATATATATATATATATATATATATATATATATATATATATGAAACTTAATTTTAATTTAGAAGCGAGAGTTTAAAATATGCCTAAAATAATCAATAGCATTTATTATGAATATGATTACAAATTACGTAATTTATCTAACTGTAATATAACAATCTGGCCCCACCCGAGGAAGGCTGATGCAAGCGGCGGTGTTTCCGGTCGTTGAAAGGAACGGATGTTTATTTGACCTTATTTCCGGCAGTAGCGGAAATGGCTACAGAGGCAAACAGAACAGGTGTCTCTGAGAATTACGTGGGCGTGCGTGGGCGAGGCAAAACCGGAAGAAAAAGTCCCGGTTCTGGAAGATTATATAAAGACCTCGTCACACGGATTCGCCAGACCAGAGTAGAGTAGCAGTAGAATAGCAGTAGAGAGGAGCGACAGAGATCGGCCGGTGAAGAGAGACACAACAGATACGACGACACTCCCGTCAACCCATTAGAGGCGCGCTCTCTCAATTCTCTGTCCCCTATGCTACACGGTTCATCGTCATTAATAAAAATATAACTTATATTTTTATATATATGCGTGTTTGTTGTTTGTCGATATACAACAGACCTTCAAATTGGTGCCTAGTGACTTGCTGTTTTGGGACAACAAAACAGTTAGATGCGAGCTGGTTGCCACGGCGACGATTGAAAATTCAACGGACTTAAAACTACCAGATAGAAAGAAAAAAAGAAGACGAAAATATATAGCAGCCGCACGACTATAGACATCAGCCAAGGTAGGTGACTCTTTGATCTGATAGTGTGTGTGTTTTCTGCTCGTGTTTATAAGTCTAGTTAGAAAAAAAAATGGAACAGCGTGCTTTTGCCGATCTGGCCCTAGAGTTGCGAAATATGGATTGTTCGGTGTCGAACACATTAAGGGTAGAACGGAGGGGGTGCAGGACTACATGTAGAGAGTAGTACGCCTAGCGGAGAGCGCATAGGGGGTTGACGGGAGGAATAAATATTTACCTATCTGTAAGTATAAAACATCTGAGTTAATGATTTATTTTTTTTGTTAATATTTTACCATATATGTGAAGAGAGTTTACTGGTATGTTGCTTAATTAATCTTACTTTTATTGAGTAAGTGAAATGTAAAATCATGTAAAGGAAGTTTCTTCTACTCTTTAAAGTGGATAATTGGATTAACTTGTTGATAACAATGTTTTCTTTGGTTTGTGCAGTGTTAGGTTTTTTTTTTTTGGATTTCTTTTCAATGACTGTACACTACAAAATGATTTACATTTCTATGTTTGTGAATTATGCTTTTGTGCAGGTTCCCATCAATTCAACATCCTCTGTGAATTTTCATTTATGTGACTTGGGAAATATCTTTTGAAGATATATTAATTTCTGAAAACTAGTAAATACCTTGGAACAGATAGATATGGAAAGATTTAGTGAAGGATATGAAGAACTCCCGAAGAAGTTGACGATAGGAGTCATTGCTGGCATAGTCGGCGTTATGATAATCCTTGGAATAATAGCTAGGAAGCGGATTTTTAAGTGTGACAGAAGCAACAGTGCTTCGGGAAAGGAAAGGGAGTTATCCGTTGTGAATAGTACTCCGGGGTCAACGGGTGTTCAACACTCAAATGTCTCTGCGTTAAACAGAGAGATGTTAACAAATCAGATATGCTTGGATTCGAATCCAGAGGAAGTAGTTCAAGGAATAGAAAACATTGTACAAACTAAGGAACTACGAGTCACGGGTCCATTGTTTTAGACTAAATTAATATAGACGTAACCTCTAATCCTCCACAAGTAAATTGCATGCGGATTAACGTTGGAATCAGGGTAATTTTCTTCATTTTCTATTGAACATTTCTCGGTCAGACTATGAATGATATGTACTGCAGATAATGGCCATTTTTCTGTGTTCAAACATAGTATGTTTGAAATTAAATTAAATTAAATGAAGTTACATGTGTAACAATAAACCCGAGCAGAAACACGCATGGTGTTGGTCAAAGGTCATTTACTCGATGTCAGTTTAGAAACTGGGGCTCGGTTACCGCCTATGATCATGTGGTTATGCATCGAGGCGTCTACGCTTATGGACAGAGTCGAGAAAGAAAATGAACATTTTTAAGAACTTTGCCCAATTCTGTGAAAATGGATATTAAAAAAAAAAAAAAGAACAATGAAACATCGAGCTGGTAGAACAATTTTCAAGATGGACACGAACATTGTTGGGTTGTCGATGTAGGCTCCCCTATATATTTTTTTGTTGTTTTTTTTTTTGTTTCGGCATGCACATGTTTTGTTGTTTTGGCTTGCACATGTTTTATACAATTGTCGGGCTTGTGTGGCATGGGAAGGAGTGTGAGGGTGTTGCGCTTAAAATGTTCTTAGGTGAACATTTTGGAAAATGGGAGGGCGAGGAGTGTAATATAACAATCTGGCCCCACCCGAGGAAGGCTGATGCAAGCGGGGGTGTTTCCGGTCGTTGAAAGGAACGGATGTTTGTTTGACCTTATTTCCGGCAGTAGCGGAAATGGCTACAGAGGCAAACAGAACAGGTGTCTCTGAGAATTACGTGGGCGTGCGTGGGCGAGGCAAAACCGGAAGAAAAAGTCCCGGTTCTGGAAGATTATATAAAGACCTCGTCACACGGATTCGCCAGACCAGAGTAGAGTAGCAGTAGAGTAGCAGTAGAGAGGAGCGACAGAGATCGGCCGGTGAAGAGAGACACAACAGATACGACGACACTCCCGTCAACCCATTAGAGGCGCGCTCTCTCAATTCTCTGTCCCCTATGCTACACGGTTCATCGTCATTAATAAAAATATAACTTATATTTTTATATATATGCGTGTTTGTTGTTTGTCGATATACAACATAACGAGACAAGCTTCCTGATCACTCCACCACGTCGAAGTGCTCAACTAATTTTCTAAGGGTTCTTTGGATGTGGAATAATTCCGAAAGAAATTAAAATTAAACTCACTATTTAGATGACAAGCTTGTTAACCAATACACTATGTGGAATTTGTCTATATTTCTGAGACGAGGTAGTATTAACGCAAGGAATGAGAATTAGATACCCCATTGATTGTAATAAAGGGTTTGGTTCGAAATTCCTAGCACCTGAAGAAGGCCGAAGCGTACAACAGCCGAAACGTCGTACAAATAATAACAAACCGAAGGACAATAGTCCGAATAATGTAAATACTGTACACCAGATTGGTGTTTCGATTTATACATAAATATAAATACGCGCGTCTGTGTGTTTTTAGAATCGTACTTCATGTCATCTTTGTATTTTTAAATGTCTCTGATTTTATCATTCTATAATAAAAATCTTCGCATGTCGATTAGTTCAGATGAAATACATTTTTGTGAAGCCACTACTAACAAAAAAATAATTATCTTTTCGATCTTGCGCGCAATCCGCGAACTTTGTGAGTCCAAAGGAATTTTTAATCCGAAGGCCTTTCTTTCATCATGGAAAGAAGAGAATTATTCAAGTGTAGAGATAGGCGCTAATGATTCCAGTTTGATTGCTCAAGCAAAAACGGCTGGATAAAGAGGGTGGAGGTTAGGCGAAAAAGAAGCAATAAAACTGAATTAGAAAAGAGAAGAAGTATCGATCAGGAAATTGGATAAAACCTTCTTTAGACGAAATGAGAGACTGAGAGAGGCAGTGAGAGTGACAGGGAGAGAGATATTTCATGACACTCTTGCCAGTTGTCAGGGTTCGAAACCAATCGATAAAACTGGTAATATAATGCTGATTTTCCAGAACATAGTTCTTCATGGTAATATTTGCCGTTTTTCTACAAGCAAACAGTCGGTGTTCATTGATCGAGCAGTTATTAACTTTTTTGGTTTGAAATTTATAATTATTTTTTTCTTAAAACAGTTTCTTTTTTTTTTCTTTTTTTATAAGAAGACAGATTTATTAAGTCCAGTAGCGGTTAACGCTTTTTTCTTGTATTTGATGTGGTATGGAATTTTAAAATCTTGATTATTACATTATTTTTATTTATGTTACGTGAGCTATCCATTTTAGTTGTTTCAGCTGTTGGTAGCCTTCAAGTAATATGTACTTCGATATTTGTTCCTGTTTATTGTTAAAACGGTAGCTAAATTCCACAATGATCAAAGAAATATGATCTTTGCAAAGCATTTTTTCACCATATAACTTAGAAAGAGGTTATATATAGCTGACAATTTAGATGTTTCTGAACGGATTTAGCTCTATGCCTGGTAGCCAAATGGAAGTCCTGATCTGACCAGGCTATTTTAATGTATGACTGGATTTTTCAGTTTGATGTTTTTCTTTCGTAGCAGCTTGCTGTGTTGAACAAATCTATCTCTAGAACAATATGCATATTTTCTCCCATATTTAATTTATCTTTGTTCTTTATGTGCCGTGTCCTTTCAAGATGACGACGATCATAGACCTCTACTTAATCCTATTCCTTATCAATCTTATCACTTTTCTTTTGCTATATATGGCAGTTTTTGAGTCATAATCTACTTACTCAAGTATGTCTTGCATTGCTTTCTTCTGTATCTTTTTCTATCGACCCATCTCATGAGTATTAAAGTTGCCAAGTCCACCTTCCTTATTATGTCGCTCAGAAACGCTAGCTGTCTCTTCCTAATGATTAGTATAAGTATATTTTCTTTTGCATCATCTCCAAAACTTTGTTCTATATCACATGTCCAGTCCATGGTATCCTCAGCATCCTTCTGTAGAACCAAATTGCTGTTCGTTCGAGTCTTTACTTTATCTTTAAGGAGATTGTCCAGCATTTGCAGTTGTATAGGAGGACAGATATCACACAACATTCTAGTAATAATTTTTTTTGTTTCCCAAATGTCTTCCTGTCACTTAGTTTTTGAATGCACGCTTGGTCATACCAAAGCACCTTCTGATATCAGTGTCGCATTTTTCGTCCTCTGTCAGAACATTTCCCCGGTATTTTGCTGATGAGCTTGCATTCCGTTTTCTTATAGTGTATATTTAGTCCTTTCATCAAAAGATTTTAGTATTTACTTATTTCATGTTCTGTATTTTATAATGGATTCAAGGTAGGTGCCATCACACTTATTTCTAATTATTTAGTCACAATTCTAGATCATAGTTTCTGCTTTCAAATATTTCGGAAAAGTTTTTTGGGATTCCCATTTCTTGGAACACTTATGGAAAGATGCTAATTTTCTGTTCAAGATTATTCTTACTGCAACTATGTACGCCTATGACATTAACACAGCCGCCCTTGTCACCGTTAAATTAGACCCGGGAGGGAAAAGCCAAAGTGTCAATCAATATTACGCTGCTCACAAAAAAAGTTTTCCTGCACTGGTAGGAATGATCTTTCAAGTACGATATATGAATATACATTTTAGTCAGTATAGATATACGCAGGCGGGATATAAAACTCCAAAACCTTGAAAGATAATGTGGATAATCTTTATAGTTTCTGTGAGGTCCTGTATAACAAATAGTCGAATAAAATTTTCAAAGGCTTTGGCTATCTCGTGATATAGTAACACATTTAACAGCGCACTCTCTTTCTGTGAAAAACACTGCGACAAAGGTTAAACTGAGTTAAAAACAAGCAAGCTTCATTCCACTGGAAATTGTTCTTGATACTTCTCTTCAGCTAAATCCGTTTTTACTAAGTTCAGAATGATGTAGGCGTTTGAGTGGTTCCAAGTATTTCTTCGGCCATATTCCACCTAAGAATCTCTAAAATCTTGATATCCCCATCCTGATTTCTCAAGGACATTAACGTAAGAATTTGAAACTGCACATATGCAATAGCATTATCAGTTAATTTTAGAATTTTACAATATATATATATATATATATATATATATATATATATATATATATATTGTAACAAAGTTGTGGAACTCGTAGGTTTTTTAATCTGCTGTTCATGCATTTCATGCATTACTTTTATAAAGAGTGCTCGATACAAACGTAGAGCGATACAATATATATATGTATATATATAGATATTCGCAGACAGATATGTTTCGCTATATCACATTTCATCAGTACGGTTAGACATCCATTTGCTTCCAGCCAGGATTGAAACCCGACCGAATTTATATCAGTCGGTGATTCTAACTCTGCGCTATGAGCACTCGGTAGAAGAACGCAGGCTTTAGCGTGTTATATACAATGTAAACACACGCCAGTCCCTGAGAATGTTCAAATTAACGATATATAAACGATATATAACGATAGGTGCGTGGATAGCTACTGTTTTTATAAATTATACCACAAGAAAAAGTACCAGAATCCGTGAACGTTTTGTTTGAAATGTAGATTCATTGTTGTTTATTATTATTATTATTATTATTATTATTATTATTATTATTATTATTCCTTGATTTTTTTTATGATATGCTAAATGTCCATAATGGTATTTGTGTTGCTATACGTATATCGTGTCTAAAAATGACTTTCTTCAGGTGAAAAGAATTTCAACTTCACATATCGAGATCCGATTGTTTTTATGATGGCCAAGGTATCATATAGAAACAGATAAGTGGTGAGCAGGTCAGAAAGTTTATATACTTGTGTGCGTAAGTGTTGGGTTTTTTTCACACTCGCGTTGAATCTGCCGTCACATTTCGTTGGTTTAACAAAATGTTTTCATTCACTTGCGAAATTTGATTTCGTCTTTATACTTCAAAATTGCTTTCAGCGATTTTGATTCACTTCTAATCTACGGGACATCTAGATCTTTTTATTGTTTTTGAAATACTATTTTTTCAATGGTTCGCGATTTTATTTAATCGTGTTTGAATTTAGTGTGTCTGTGTGCGTCTTAGGATTTTCTTGTTGTTTTGTTTAGGGAGGGTTGTATTTTTTTCATAAATATTTCTTCTTGCATCATGAGCGCATCTGTATCTGCATCTTGGTAAATAGGGAGTGTGTCCAAGCCGCATGAGCCCTAGGTGAGTTGAGACGGTTTCCTTCCCGACGGAGAAAGTTTCATTGGAATTTGTTTAATGGCAGGGTCCCAAGTCCTACCCTTTTATTTAACCCATAACTGGAGGAAAGGGACGTATTAATACCTTTCCTCAGGGTACTAGCGCGGAAGTGAATGCAGGGCATTCAACTGGAATTCGAAAATCGGCTTAACGATTTCTCTTTCTGAGCTGACATCCACTGCACCACAAATAAATTCGTCAATAAACGCTTACAGCACCTGGTATACCCAACCGGTCACCCATCTAAGTTCTGACTAGGCTCAACTTCGGTGATCGAACGAGAA
Organism: Ascarosepion bandense; assembly: GCA_037127315.1. Classification (NCBI taxonomy): domain Eukaryota; kingdom Metazoa; phylum Mollusca; class Cephalopoda; order Sepiida; family Sepiidae; genus Ascarosepion; species Ascarosepion bandense. Next base: position 300,438 of record JBBBDQ010002234.1, on the reverse strand, counting down.
CCGGTGTATTCAACGTGATATGACCGTAAGTTAGGGATTACTCTGAATTTAACTCTTTTGCATTCATATAAATTTTGGGAGATGTGCAAATGCAAGGAGACGAAAATAACTACAGATTACTCAACCATAATATAGACGAAGACATTGCATCAAAAATTTTTAAAAAAAACTCTGCCTTAGGAAACTAACGAAAAAATAAAAAAGATTCAATTACAATCTTTGTTTCAGAAAGCAGCAATTTTTACTGACACCCAAAGATACACAAATCAAACACAATTAAAACAGCTATCCAGAAACAAAAATTAGAATACATTTACAAACCAAACCATAGTGATCATAAATTCAGACCAATTGTAGCAGGGCCAGCGTTGTCAACAAACAAACTGAACAACTTTATATATAAATTATTACAAACATAAACCACGAAAATAATAAGCTACCTCAGAGACAGCATACATTTTCTAAGCTTCATACCACAAAAAGTAAACCCAAGTACACTCATAGAAACATTTAACCTGAATTGCCTGTAAACCAACAAACCCATGAAGTAGCTAAACAGGCCATTACATTTCGGAATGAAAGACACCTAGAAATACTTCCCATACGCTTGAAAAAGAATTTATTATACAAGGTATAGAACTGATATCAAACAACAATTCATTCCAATTTAACAACCAAAATTATATTCAAACAACAGGTACCCCAATGGGGCACATATGCAACACTCACACTAGCATATTTAGAAGAAACCCTAAACAACCAAAAAGGACATAAATATGAGGAAGACATGAAAACAGAATTTACTAAAGAAATATCTAGATGATTGTTTTATCTATAGTGGGTTGCTTATCTATTCTTTTCTGTTAGTAGTGGAGAGTCCGTTCTAGTGAAGGGTAGTTGTATACTGTTGCAGGTTAACGGAATTTGGCCTTGTTGTAGATAGCCCACTATAAATCATAAAGAAAGGTCATAAACCAAGAAAGGCAAATTGAGTTGAAAGATAACATCTTATATATATAACACATATCAATTAATGTTTTTACAATTGAAGTAATACATGAAGTATAAGTCCAACGGACGTTAAAATGTTCATGGCAGTAAAATGCTGAAAGAGAATTCATGCTTAGGAATTTGGGAGCGTGTAAGTAAGGAATGTCTTTGATGTATTCGCTCCTTGGGTCAGTAAGTAGCTTTTGGGGCAGGGAAGAAGGAAAGAGGTAAGGGAGGCGAGCGTAGTAAGCCGCTTGACTTCGGTCAAGGGAGATACTAATTATTTTCTTCTCCTCGAGTCGGTCTGCCCGCCGATGCTTTCTGTATTGCTTTTTATATCTTCTTTTTGGATCACAGCAGCTCATTTTGGATTTCAAACTTTTATTTGGTTCTGGGCTTCCCATTGGCTGATAAACAAAATTAGCGTAGGCTCGCGAACTGGAAATTTAATATTTAATTAATTTTTAGTTTATAACCGGAATATCTGCGCGAACCCGGATGCGCACCGTCGGGTTTTGGTCATTTGCTTTTTGGTTGTGAGAGTGCAAACATCCATTGACTCATTTTTACTCGGTCGGTATCAACACATATGTTTTGGAGATCAACATGATAAGAACTAAATTAACTACACTATCTACTCCAAACCTTGCACACAAAATTAAGTTCAAGTTAGAATATAGATATAATGAATTGCCATTCTTTGTCATATTCATAAAAACAAAAACAATTACATCATTACAGACATTTACTATAAACCCACAGACACCCCAAAAAATCTTTTCAAGAGTCACCTCCCTAAAAGTTGTCTAAAATTCACCCTATTCCCTAGCACGACAAATTTGCTCAATACTAACTGAATAAACCCTTCGTAAAATACGCCTAGAAGAACTACGAAAAAAATTAAAAATAAGAGGAAACCCCACTCCACTAATTAAGAAGGATATCCAAATAAAATCTCTTTGGAATAAAAAAGAAAAATCTTCTCCACATACAACAAAAGCAAACCAGAACTATTTACAAAGATCAAATGACACATAAAACTACTCAACAAACATGATACAATAAAGGGAATCTTAAAAACAACTAAAATAACTGAAAGCAAAAAAAAATTGAACAAAAACCATAGTATCCTCATCTAAATTCGAGCAAAACAGCAACACAGAGGTCACAATATAAAACAAAAAAAGATTTGGGAAATACAACATAATAATAGAAGGAAAACAATTCAAGATCGAAAACACATCCACATTCGAAATAAAAATAAATCTGACCTGAAATTCTAAAAACGTAATTCATGCTCTAAAATGCGTTGAATACGCAAACAGATAGGTGGAGGTGACCCAAGGCCTGAATAAAGGAGTAGCCCTACATAGAAGTAACATTCAAGTAGCCAATAAGACGAAATTGTACGTCTCCCAATGTTTACATGAACGCAGTGGAGGTAAATTCAGAGTCATGCACATCTACCAAAGTGCAGATTATGACACGCTCATGATGCAGGAAGAAATTATTTATAAAAATTACAAGCCTTCCCTCAACAAAGAACATGAAACATCTAAGCCACACAGAGATACCCACTAAATTCAAACGCCAAAAAAAAAAAAACACACACACACACATACACACACTGAATGCAAATGGTATTCCATAAACAATAAAATGAACTAGATGACCTGTACAGTAGAATGTGCTGAAAACAATTTGAATTATAAAGATGAAAGTCAGTGAAAAAACTTTTATATCCAACGAAATGTGACGGCAGGAATTTAACGTGCAAATGTGATAAAAAAACCATCACACACGCACGCATATGATCTTTCTGATTTGCTTACCGCTTATCTATTTATACACGATACTTGACCATAAGAAAAACGAACGGATCTCGATATGTGAAGTCACTAGTTTATTGGCTTGAAGAAAGTGAACATTAGACTCGAAACACGTGTAGCGACAAAAATACCGTTATTGTCACTTAAAGTATCATACAAAAAGCAAATAATATTAATAATAATAACAACAATAAATCTACACTTTAAACAAAAAATTCACGGCTTCTCGCACTTTTTCTTCTATACCAATTTTTCTCGTCGGTACAATCCCTACTTCTGTTTTGAATATATATATATTGAATGTCAGTTATATTTAACAATATAGGTTTAGATTAATACCTGCTGCGTCAATAGATCATATATATATATATATATGATCTATATATATACACAGATTATACACAACACGTTAAAATTTCCCTTCTCTGACTCCATGCGTCGATGGCTTAGGGAGTAACGACTTCGACTGACACCAAATCGGTTGAGTTTCGATCCCGGCCAGAAGCAAGTAGATGCGTCTAGCCACACTGATAAGCAGTGATAAAGCGAAACAGTCTTGCATGTGGATGACTAATATATATATGAACAAATGTTTAGATCTACAGAATTAGTGCACTAATTGAAAAACAAGGAATTTATTAACAGTCTCTAGAGCTCATTTGTCCAACATGTCATCAGGAGAAAATCGCTGGAATCACAAATTAAATGAAAAACACTAAAGAAAATGCAAGCGCAAAAAAGGAGGGAACGCTAAAATAAATATCCAGGATTGAAACCCGACCGAATTTGCGTCAGTCGACGATTCTACCTCTGAGCTACAGGCGCTCGGTAGTAGAAGGCAGACATTTTAGCGTGTATATTATCATTATACACGCCCAATAGCTGAGAATGTTCCAATTCATTGCTAAATGACCGATGCGTAGATGCCAGAGTAGCTACTGTTTTTCAAAGTCTACTATTCTTCCAGAGTGCTCAGTCAGAGTATGAGAGCGTTCACCGTTTGGTTTAACTCGTACAAAATTTCATAATCCCACAGACTAACTAAAATGATTTGCATTTATTAACTCATTTACGAAATGCCTTCCTTAAAGATCAAAATGAAAACTCTTCTGTGGTGCGTTCGATCTACGTTATGAACCACAGGTTTAGATGATTGTTTTAGGGAATTCTTATGGATGTTAGACGACACGTTTCAGTGATACGATTATGTCGGCATTACTCGTCAAATGAAAATATCCTACCCCAATAGACTAAGTTTTTGCTGACAACTTATTAAATATGCTTGCCAAAACCAAAATATATTAAATCCCGCAGGGTGTGAATCACAAAGCATCTACAGTAGAGATCAAAGAAAAGAAACGTCACGTGTATCAGCACGGACCATGAAAAATAGTTTACTTGAAACAGGACTCCGGTAACCCGTGTCTGAAACTAGATATGCTCAAGGTCGTTTAGTACATATCTAGGGGTATTGCACGATGTTATTTCACACACACACACACACACACACACACACACACACAAAAAAAAAAAAAAAAAAAGGAGCCGGACGTCTGAAATAGCAGATATTCAGTCTCTCTTGCAGACGTTTACTCAGTTACAGTTGTGCTTGTTCAAAACCGACAGAGATTACCTGTAAAATCTTTTCTGAAAGAAAGCCCATTTACTTTCAGTCTCACCAGTTTAAATATCGCTCTTACGCACAAACTCTCGGTCAAGGTGATATGCGCTTTCGTATTAACACAACCACTGACTGTTTCCTAACAGTTTCGCGTATCGAGGTACCCAATGCCATAATAACTTAGCTACATTAATCCGATCTGCATAGCCGTACTCGAATTCCTAGGAGTACGATGTATATGTTTCTGGGCCCGTTGAACAAAGTCAATTATCCTAGTCACGGAGGCACCACTTCACCAGAAATTTACATCTATTTCCTGTCCTAGGAATATGAAGACGCTGCCAAATTGCAGCCAATCGACTGCATCTAGTAACACTAGTTCGGTTGGCATTTTTATTTCGTGCCTAAAAGAAAGCTACACATGTTAATGGTAATGTATCCTCTTGGCAGAAAAGGAATATTCTAATGTTTGATTCACAACACTTAATAATACGATAGATCATTTTGAATTCATTTCCTGCTAACTATACATTCTTAAATGGTATCGAAAACATTAAATATTTATATATGAATAAAATATACATTTATTCCTGTATGTTGGAATATATACATATGTGTGTGTGTGTCTGTGTGTGTGTGTGTGTGTGTGTATTAAAATTTGTGTATTTAGGCAGTAGATTTTTCTACACATGTCAGATTAAATAAATTGCAAACAGTCAGTTAAGTGCCGTACGTGAAACACGCTTGGGCAATCATGTTTCGAAAGAGACATGACTGACTGGGCAGAAAATTATCCCGCAGTAGGTTGCCATTGCTTTCTGCGGTAGACTGGTTGCCGACCAAGGCTATAGACCCCAATCTGTCCTGTTATTTGACCCATAACTAGAGGGGGAAGAAATGTATTATATTATTAAGTATTAATAAGTGGGGGATCAGTTTATTACTTCATAACAATAGAAAACCGATCCCCCACTTTATGACCAGTAGAAGCTTTAATCATAATTCCAACTATTATTTTCAGTCAGTCAGTTAAGTGCCGTACGTGAAACACGCTAGGGCAATCATGTTTCGAAAGAGACATGAGTGACTGGGCAGAAAATTATCCTGCAGTAGGTTGCCATTGCTTTCTGCGGTAGACTCGTTGCCGATCAAGGCTATAGAACCCAATCGGTCCTGTTATTTAACCCATAACTGGAAGGAAGAGACGGATTAATAACTTTTCCAAGGGTATTTGCGCGTATGTGAATGCAATGAATTTAGCTGGAATTCGAACTCGTCTCCTCGATTTCTCATTCCGAGCCGATATCCAATGCATCACAACGGAAAATGTCAAATTGCATAAAATATGTAGCTGACAGACAAAAACCGACTTCAGATTTGAAATCAACACACTGAAATTAACTATTGAAAGTTTTTTTTTAAATGCAACAAAATGAGTGTTCCTCAGTGTTATTAGTTTACAAATTACAGTTATTTAAATGAAGCTACTGTTGCAGTTGTTCAAAACAAAGGAAAAATCTGCATTTCGTGTATTGATAAAACATTGCTTTCTGATAGGAAAATTACTGTTGAAGCAAAGCAATGGCTTGATAAGTGTTATTCAGACTCTGTTAAGAGGTGGTATATTTACTTTAATCGCAGTCTTACAGACACAAATGATGCTGAACTCTCAGGTCGCCCCAAATCAATAGTTATCCCGGAAACACTAAAAGATCCACAAATTTCATTTGGCCGGTCTTAAATTAAAGTTGCATGATATAACAAAGGAGATGTACATATCAGAAGGCAGTTTATTCACCATTTTGCATGAACATTTGTCAATGAGAAAACTGTATTCAAAGTGTGTGCTGCGTTTGCTCACAGTCGATCAAAAACAACAACTCATCGACGATTCAGAGACTTCCTCGCAATTGTTTTAACACAGCAAGGAGAAATGTTTTGCGTAAATATATGACAATTGATAAGAAATTGATCGACCACTTCACTCTGGAGTCAAATCGAAAGTCAGCTCAATGGACAGGTGAAAGCCGTCAAAAGCAAGCAACGACGCAAACATCATCAGATAAAGTTTTGGTCTCCATATTTTGGGATGGGCAAAGAATATTGCAAAATGAAATTAACAGAAAGCCGAAAACAATATAACCTAGAAAATTATTTTTTTAAAATTACTTGTTTTGACAGTATTATCAAAAAGAAGGTTATTTTCCTGCAGATTGTTGTCCACTTTCATCATATGCTTGCAGTCTGGTAACCCTCTTGTGCCAAAAAATTTGTTTACATTCGCAAAACCATTTTGTTGCGAATGTAAACAAATAGAAATGATTGCGAATGTAAAGAACTTGTCGATACTTTTTAAATGAGGAATTATTTACATTTTGCGGACGAATTTTCGGTCGTTGTACGATCCGATTAAAGTATTCAGTTTGAAATAACGAGCAACTGAAGAAGGCCGGAGCATAAAACGGCCAAAACGTCGTTAGCATGGCAATACTGATGAAAACAACAGTCTGCAAAATGTAAATAATTACAATGTTAAGAACTTCGGCTATAGATGAAAGCAGCTGAATTATTTCATTTAAATTAAACATCTCGAAGGAAAATAATTTTCCTATATAAAGTAGACGAAAACCAGTTTCTCAAATATAACATTATTGAGAAAAAGGCTGAAAATGGGATAACTGAATTGATTCGAGTCTTTCTTGGAAACTGTTAACCAGATCCACCAAGAAGATATCAGGAGTAAAGACAGTGAATCGTATTTACGGCTGGAAAATTATAGTTCTTTTCACATACAATTATTTTCTGAAGATAAATGCGGAAGATTATTAAGTTCTAGTGTTTTAAATGGTATAGTTTGAAAAAATATTTATATTAAGCGGAAGCGTATAACGCCGCCAGAAAGGCTTTTTGCATTCTGCAAAGTTAAATATTGCCAAACCTAATCGAATGATTTCTAAGACGCCAAACTAATGGAATGTCCCCACCCACCAGAATCTCCCATTAACACCAACAGAAATCACTTTGACTTATACTGCGGCCGTTCCATGTTTCTTAACGAAAATATTTCCCCGAAAAGGAACGCACGGTTCTAATTATCTGTGTTATAAGCCCTTATTAGAGTTGTTTGGTTGATTTTATTTTTCTTTCTCTTCCCCACCTAGAGGGTACAGCTCTTGTGAGGATTAACATCTAATCATTGGTGCCCATAAAGAACACCTTTGTGCTAGACGCCAAGAAAATTCAGAAAATATCTTTTGCGACATGTAGGTGAAAAAAGAAAATTTTCTTCCATCATTCAGTCAGTTAAGTATCATACTTGATACACACTTAGGCGATCATGTCTCTTTCGAGACATGACTGAGTGGGCAGAATAATTTGCTGCAGTAGATTGACATTAATTTCTGCGGTAGACTGGTTGCTTTGGAATTCACGTGACTCAACTTACCATCTTTAGAAATGTCAGATAAGTCCCAAAATGGAGTATCGCAGATTTTATTTCCATGCCGTCAGAAAGTTCAAAAGCGTTTTACTCTGTCTGAAGAATTATCTTCCACCCAGCAGATCTCTTCACACAGAAGCAAAAAGAAAAAGCCTATCGTTGTTTTATCCTTGTGTTCATCGAAACTGTTCTGAATGGCTTCATTCTCTAGTAGTGCCGTCTAAATAGCAGCAAACCACTTGTATCTTTTAACATCGAAGGAATGCAAATTCAAACTCATAAATCATTAAGCCTAGCAGACTTGATATAACGAAAGCCTGTCCAACGACATATCAGTTCACAATAAAAAAAAACAACAACTCATCCTTGAATACTGCAAAAACTCACTCAAATAACAAAAAAAAAAAGAAAAAAAAGAAGTATAAATTAAAAGAAAACGCAACAATATCAGTGAAAATACTGAATCGTGTATTGAGTACTGCTGCCACATCTGGTCGGGTGCCCCTTCTATTCTCCTCGGGGTTCTTGACAAAATACAGCGAAGAATCAGTAATGTGATTAATACCGACTTGGCTGACCGCCTGCAATATCTCTTTCACCGGCGTGATGTGGCATTCCTGTGCCTCTTCTATAAATACTTTCATGGCTTCTGCGCTGACAAACTTAAATCACTGGTGCCCCCTAGATGTGAATTTGCACGAGATACTAGATTGGCAACTAGGTCCCACCATTTTACAGTGAAACCGATGAAATGTAACCGCAATTTCTACTCCAACAGCTTCTTTCTTCGCACTTCCCGCCTGTGGAATTCTCTACCACATGCTTGCTTCCTCGATGGCTACAACCTCCAGGAGTTTAAATGTAAGGTCAATAGACACATCCTAACACACTAAATCAGACCCACTCTCTCCAACTCTCTCACTATGTACATCCTAAGTCGTCTATCACCCTCCTTCTGATATTTCCTATACCCAATCGCTCTATGTAACCCCTGCGCTATAGTGGCAGTGGAATGCCTTGCTTGGGGTGACACGGTTAAAAAAATAAAATAAAATAGATGTTCCCGGTCTGGTCAAGAAAGAAATGGGCAAATAAATAGAAATCCTTGGTAGTATGAATATATATGATGCCAAAGATATCGAATTTCATGTTACTACGCAAACCAGTCAGCTAAGTGCTATGCGTGATACACGCTTGGGCGATCATGTCTCAAAAGAGACATGAGCTACCGAGTAGAAGATTTTCCCGTAGTAGTTTGCCATTATTTTCTGCGTTAGACTGGTTTCCAACCAAGGATATAGAATCCAATCTACCCTGATATCTAACCCAAGCTTGGGGAAGAAACTACTTATTAATACATTTTTCCAAGCTTATTTGCGCGTAAGTGAATGCAACCTTATTGTGAGTAAAAATTACTTTAAAAAACAAAAACAATAGTTTCCCATTTCAGGATTAGAGAAAAGGCCGGTACTACATTTCTGAATATCGTGTTCTCTTTATCCAAAATTAAAATCTTATTTTGCATTTTTCATATTTCTCGCTCATCATCATTATGTTGCTATCTTATGCTTTTTTATCTACCACCCAACTCAAGAAATGAAATATGGAGACCTACCAGGTGTATCACCCTTAGTTCAAAAGAGACGTGTCCAGTTTGCTGGGAATTGTGTACGTGCCACAGATGAACTTGTTTCATCGTTTGTATTATGGAGACACCCATCATTTCACAACCGATCTCGTAAATTAACCTCTCCAGGCAGGATACACAGAGATACATCTATCGCCAAGGAAGACCTTACAGGAGCTATGGCAAATAGGGAATACTGGAAGGGTGTAGTGAGTTCTATCTCGGCCGAGGCCAGAGAATGATGATGATGATGCTTTATATATATATATATATATATATATATATATGTGTGTGTGTGTGTGTGTGTGTGTGTGTGTGTGTGTGTGTGTGCATCAGACACTGCAGAGACCACTTACATATATTTGGCATACCCAAGAAAACACATAAAATCCAAGGAATATAAAACACCTAGAATAGACCAGCCCATTTCATTATTCAGCTGGAAATAGATAAGCCCTTTTCTGAATGAAAATATATTTTAAGAATTTATATTACAATACCAAATTCAAGTGTTTGAATGAGAGGTAAGATTTATGAATGTCAAAGTGAACATACACACATATTATAAAAAGAAAATATTATTTCTGCTATATATATTTTTTGAACGTCAGATAATTGACAGGAGCATCCGGTCTTAGATGATGTGAAAAAATGCGACAACAAAGAATGAAAACACAAACGGCAACCGGCTTGGAAGGAGTTGGCCGGTATGGCTATAGGTGACCGATACGTCCGGCCATAAATAAAAGTCAACTAAGGACAAGGATGGTTGGCAGACATATCCGGGCTTATATAAAGCCAACGAACTGACAACCCCCTATTCAAAAATGTACGGGAGTTTTAAGATTGAATAAAGCCTAAAATTTTTTCTGAAGACAGAGAACACCCACTGCGTAAAGACTCTCGATGGCTTCTTCGTGTGCGCGATCTCTCTCTCCAGCTGCCCTCCTTCTCCACACAAGCGTCACTGACGAAGAATAAAAATATAAGATATCTTTATATACACGTGTTCCTCGTTGTTTGTTCAAATTCAGCGACAGTATATATCATATAGACCATTTTCGATGTTATCAAGAATCTTGAGGTATATAGCAGGCACACCTGAACAGATCTAGTAGCAATATTCGGATAAATTATAGATATAATTATATCACCAATGTTTCTTTGGCATGTTTATAAATCTATCATTTTTCCGTGTATTGTTGCGAAAATCTTTCTAATAACTGCCATTTTATAAGATATGCTTTTTATTGTGTTATGATGTAACACTGATCTTATGAAACTATTTTCATATATAATTATCATATTTTTATTAAAGGTCCTGAAATATCGATTATTTCCGTCAACACCCTGAAATGACTGTGCAAAAGATTTCGGTCACATTTCATAAACTAAACCAGATAGTGTGTTAAAAGGATAAAATGCCGATAATGAAAACCTAAACTTATTTATAAATGGAACTTTGTCTGTGTGTATGTGTGTGTGTGTATGTGCGTGTGTGTCTGCGTGTGTGTGTCCGTTGCCTATAGACACCGAAACGGCTGAACCGATTTTCTTGAAAATTTACACAGTTGTACCATTATCGCCTGCGGGGGTTCTTAGTTAGGTTTTGTGTCGAGGTACCCCCAATAAATATCGAAAATCGATAATCGAAAAAATCGGGTTATAGAAGACCTGGTCCGATTTTAATCAAATTTGATACTCTCAGAGACAAAGACATAAGAAACGTTATTCAGAAGTTTCAATGTTGCAGTTCTTACAATAGTGCAGAATATATATATATATATATATATATATATATATATATATATATATATATAAAAGGCAAGATATTTGTGTGTGTATCTGTATATTTGCTTGTATGTCAGTATTTTTCAGCCATTTTATTTTAGTTTTTGCTTCGGGTTTGGCTTTAAGTAGGAATAATTGTAGTTCTTAGTCTCAGCCATGATACCATTTACTCAGAGGACTTATTTAGCGCTCAAAATTCAGTTTACGGCGAAAACACTTATTTGATATCGATACCAGGAGATCAAAATTTGACTTACATCCATTCATTTTTCTTTCAGTCTACGGTTTCGCTTTAACTGGAAACAACTATTGCTTTTTAGTCTTTCTTGTCAATGTTCTAAGAATCTGAACTTCACGACCTTGGATTAGGTTTAAAGCTTTCATTACACCTGAGCAACGCCGGGTTATACTGCTAGTTTATTATATCATGCAAATTTTAAGAAGTTAAAGTACAGGTGTAATATTTTGTGTAGATTTCTGCAGTTTGAATAATTGACACGAATGTACCTGGAATTGGATGTGAAAAAATTCTTCAACATTTTCAGAGGTACTAAATATTACTCATTGTGGTTGGGTTCCTGTATCTCAAGAACTTGTGTATTCTTATGATGAATTTATTTGTTAGTTCTGGACAATATCATTGAAGATGAGAAAAAACTTGAAGCAGCTGAAATGTGGTTTTACAGAAGGGATGCTGCGGATATCATGGACCGAGCATGTGAGCAATGATGAGGTTTTGGAAAGAATGGCATTGAAAAGAAAACTAATAGTGAGCATCAGGAACAGACAAATGAAGTTTCTGGGACATGCAGTGAGGAAAGAGGGCTTGGAGAACCTGATACTGATAGGGCAGATAGAAGGAAAAAGAGATAGAGGAAGGCACCGGATAACATATTTGAAGGGCCTGATGAGGTGGATGACGGAACGGAAGTTTCGTGGAGTAACAGCAGAAAACATATTAAGAGCCACCAGGGATAGGGAGATGTGGAAAGACATGACTGCTTACGTCCTGAAAGGATAGAGCACAAAGAAGAAGTTCTATCGATATTTGGTACAGGTTTACTCAGGGCCTTAATCTCGCCAATTTTCTAAAACAGGGGCATATTCAGTCTCTGTTGGGTTGAAAACTGTTGTAATTGAAGACCCACACTCCCTGTCGCTTATGTGAGCTGACTATATTATTAGCGATATATAATGAGCACAGGGAGATACCTGTGATTTGCTTCGGCAGTTACTAGCCTGCCACCAACTCCCTGTATTGCCATAGTGTATTCTCTTTGCCAATGTTTATTCTTCTTTCATCTACGCACGTGTTGCTGTTCTTTAAGTTGAGTGCCACCTTATCTGCTTCGACCCTCTTTAAAGGATACAACACAATGAGTGATATGGAACTCCATAATGATAAAATATATCCCCTTCATCTAAGTCTTGTTTGAAATATTCCTTCAGCAACAGTATACATTTAGCACTATTCAAACTATAGGCAATTGCAACTAGTTTTCATCATTTTTTCAGCAAGTGCAAATCACCAGTCATTTATCTCTGGTAAAAATAAAAAATAAAAAATCTCTGTTTTCCTTGAGTAACGTGTTTAATTCAGATTTATGTGCGTTTGGTCCATTGAATATCGACTCGGATGCCAAAATAGGAGAGCAATGTTCAATTTCCAGTTGAATTCTTTGCATTCACACGCAAATATCATTGGAAAAATTATTAATCCATCGCTTCTCCTCCAGCTATACGTTAAATAGCAGGATAGTTTAGCTTTTGCAGTCTTGGTTGGCAGCCAATCTGCCGCAGAAAATAATGCCAACCTACCTCGAAAAATCTTTAATCTTGTCAGTTATGTCTCTATCGAGACATGATCGCCGAAGCGTGTAACATGTATGGCACTTAGAACTGGAGACTGTTCGTTTAATCGCTGAATGTTATATTATCTCAACCCACATTTTATACTTTTTGACCAACTTAATGTTGATTTCAAAACGTTTTTGTTTAAAGTTGGCTTGTTTGTTGAAATTAATATTTTCAGACCATATTCTTGAAGGATGCACTGAGTGTTGTCTATTGACAGCAGATTGAACAAGATGCACTCAGCCATCACTTGTCTATGAGCAAATTTTTCAGTGTGTTTTCTGTCCTGATCAGTTGCCGGATTATGATGGGTTGCAGGCTTTGAAGGCGCCTATAGCTTGATCGATTCAAAACTATCCATGTGCTTTGAATCTTCGTGAGATATTGCGAAATTCCAATATTTCATATTTCAATATTTTTATCGATCGCTTCTTGGTATATATTCGTGACCATCTTCAATATCTTCATTCTGGTCTCATGTTATCATGATTTCATATTATTTTTTATTCTCCCACTGTAGCCCACTGCACACCAGTGGCATTTCTGTCTCGTTTATGGTAAAACGATCATAAAAAGTATGTGAAAGTAACTCCAAAGATGGCCAAAGATTTTTCTGTAGACTACAATAAAAATGTACACATTTAAGATACCAATGATGAAAAAATTTAGAATAGTTGAAAATGAACTGAAACTTTTGCATTCTACAGTACAATATGGCGTTCATATTCAATACAGAAAAAATATTGAATACTTATGAAGGAGACATGCAGTCTGGATATAATTATTTAAACATATTTATAAATGGAATTTTGTCTGTGTGTGTGTCTCTATGTGTGTGTCTCTGTGTGTGTGTCTGTGTGTCCGTTACCTATAGACTTCAAAACGGCTGAACCGATTTTCTTGAAAATTTGCACAGTTGTACTATAAGCGTCTGCAATTGTTCTTAGTTAGGTTTTGTGTCGAGATACCCCCGATAAATATCGAAAATCGATAATCGACAAAATCGGGTTATAGAAGGCCTGGTTCGATTGAAATTTGATACACTCATAGACAAAGACATAAGAAACGATATTCAAAAGTTTCAAGGTTCCAATTCTATCCTTGGATGACATATTTGACTCCGATATTGGAAACCGATACCCCGATATCATACCGGGTCTGATCAAAATCAGTTTATCAGCCCTTTTATTTTAGTTTTTGCTTCGGGTTTGGCTCTAAGTAAGTATAATTGTACTTCTTAGTCTTAGCCATGATACCATTTACTCAGAGGACTTATTTAGCCTTCAAAGTTCAGTTTACGATGAAAAAACTTATATGATATCGATACCAGGAAATAAAAATTTGACTTACGTCCATTCATTTTTCTTTCAGTCTACGGTTTCGCTTTAACTGGAAACAACTATTGCTTTTTAGTCTTTCGTGCCAACGTCCAAAGAGTCTGAGCTCCAGGACTATGGATTAGTTTTAACGCTTTCATTATACCCGAGCAACGCCGGGCTATACTGCTAGTTTGCCCTAAGATCATTTCATTAACTTAATTCTCTTACTAAATATAGCTTATCGTAGCCACCAAAACAGTTATACGTTTTTGACTACTCACTATATGGTCTGATACTACATTATTTAAAATGTTCCTTCTCTCTCTCTCTCTCTCTCTCTCTCTCTCTCTCTCTCTCTCTCTAATGAACCTATTTCGACACTCACTCCTGAAATAGCATTATATCTCTTTCTCTCACTCTCTTTCACTCTCACTCACACACGCACACACGCATAAATACACACACATACAATGCGGTACATCTCATGTTCGGCTATATATGCCCTATGTTCCGAACATGTGATTGTCTACTTATCGATTTTGTTCGTGTTTGACGTCAAAGCTATTATATTCGGGGCTGTGGTCAAGCGACTGGCGTTGAGATTATGAATCTCTGTATAATAAGTAAATCTAACCTTTTTTAACGTCCATGATTTTTGCTGAATTCCGCTTCCTTCCTCTTGGGGATCCGGACAAGGATCTTCGCTGTCAAATATCCATTTTCACAATTTATTTTTTGCGCAGGTATTGTTAATGTCAGCACATGCGCAGTCAGCAAAACCAAATATTCCTGTTGGCCATAATTATATAAATAGGCAAAAAACATTAACAATATTGAAAAACATATCTGAATATTTTCAATGAACTAAAAATGTAAAAGTGCTTGTTTTTATCATTTTCAGCAAAGTTGAAACAATTCTGATGACCTCTGCAATGGTATTCAATAAAAGTGTAATTTAAAGAAAAATTGGATTTATTCGAAATATACAGGACAATTTGGCTAGAAACAAAGAACTGAGTACTCGATTGTTATTTGTTGTCAGTTCTTCAATATGGCAGTGAATGCTGGACAATATCATCGAAGATGAAGGAAAAAAAATGAAGCAACTGAAATGTGGTTCTACAGAATGATGCTGCGAGTATCATGGATAGAGTATGTGAGCAATGATGAGGTTTTGGAAATGATGGAAACGAAAAGGAAATTAATACTGAGCATCAGGAAGAGTCAGCTGAAGTTCCTGGGACATGCAATGAGGAAGGAGGGCATGGAGAACCTGATACTGACAGGCCAGATAGATGGCAAAAAGAGACAGGGGAAAGCAGCTGATAATATATTTGAAGAGCCTAATCAGGTGGATAATAGAACGAGGGTTGCGTGGTGTAACAGGAGAAGGTGTGCTAAGAACCACCAGGGATAGGGAGACGTGGAAAGCCATGATCACATACGTCCTGAATGGACAGGGCTCATAGAATAAGAAGATATATGCCAACTGTTATATGCCAAGATATTATAATGTGTATATAAAGTGGGGGATCAAATCTATATTATAATCAGTATATAAATTGATCCCTCATTTTGTGGACATGCTAGTTTCTATATATTTATATTCTAGATTTATGGTCTTCAGCTAGTGGATGGCAGAGCGGGGTTTGGGTGGTGTAACAGAAGAAGGCGTGCTAAGAGCCACCAGGGATAGGGAGACGTGGAAAGCTATCATCTCCTACGTCTTGAAAGGACAGGGCACATAGAAGAAGATGAATATCAATAATGGGGAATCATTTTAACCATGTTTGTGTATTCAAGAACCATGATGGAAACTGAATCACGTTTACTTTATCAAGTGATCTGTACACCTTCGAAATGCTTAGATGCCCAGAGCCAAGTATCTGACCCACGTTTGATCTTATTCTAATAGCCCAATGGAGCAAAACCTTGCTTGTAACTTCAGTAGCTAAAAAATCCAGCGAGTATCTTCTCATCATCGGCGGTCTAACCCTAACATCTCGAGAATTACAATGAATGGTTATATCGAAAATGAAACCCATGTATACCCTACAGGCAAACATTTTGGGTAGGTCCCGCATTTCTTTAAGAAAATACTTTAAATGAGGTGTTTTTATTTTATATTTTCTTCAGTAAAATAAATTTTTGGTAACTACAATGTATTTGCTTTTATTTTTTATTGTATATAATATTATAAAAAAACCCATCATAGTTTGTTTTCGTCAATGAAGCCATCACATACCTTAATTACTGGCAAAACGTTTCAAGTATTCAGCAAGCGCTGAAAAAGTTCACTCTCACTCTTTGGGTATTCTCTTCGAACTCTCCCATTCAATGTTCACAAAACGTTTGCCTGTAGTGATTATGCGACACATGAAAAATGGTTTGCCTTTAAACTACTCCGGAATTCAGGTGATTCTGCTTACCATGGCCTATCTTTAGAAGAGTTAGATAAATGCTAAAATAGAGTATTGCAGCCGTATTTTTGCTGAAGATTTTATTTCTATACCGTCAGTAAGTTCAAAGCGTTTACTCGGTCTGAGGAATTATTTTCCACCCAGCATACCTGTTTGCACACAATCAACGAGGAAAATACTTTCGCTGTTTTATCATTGTTTTCATCGAAAATATTCTGACTGGTCTCATTCCCTATTCTTGCTACTTAAACAGCAGTAAATCACTTCTATCTTTTGACATTAACGGTAACATAAACCGAAGAAAATGCCAGTTTGTGGTACAGTGGATATCGGCTCGGAACGAGAAACCGGGGAGCCGAGTTCGAATTCCAGTTGAATCCATTGTATTCACTTACGCGCAAATACCCTTGGGAAAGGTATTAATCTGTCTTTTCCTTCCAGTTATGGGTTAAATAGCAGGACAGATTGGGGTCTATAGCCTTGGTCGGCAACCAGTCTACCGCAGAAAGCAATGGCAACCTACTGCGGGATAATTTTCTGCCCAGTCAGTCATGTCTCTTTCGAGACATGATCGCCCAAGCGTGTATCACGTATGGCACTTAACTGACTGAGAACCGAAAGACTGTCCATCCACATGTCAGTCCATACTGAAAACACATGCTTAAAAACTACAGAAACAGTGTTATATGCTCTATATACAGTCTTTCGCAGTAGTAGGTGTTATTTCCCGAAGTCCGTCATAATGACAGCCTCCCGTGCTAAGCGCACATTGTCTTTTATATATCCGGGAGACCGGATGTCACATGGTACGAGTCCCGACACAACAAATACAAAAGTCTAGAAAGAGAAAAATCAAAAGACCAAAAAAAAAAAAAAAAAACAGTGATGATAGGTGTTTTTGGTGTAGTCAAGAAACAAATGGGAAAATACATCAAAACTCTTGGAGATAGATGATGACAAGAAATCGACTTTCCTGCTATTGCGCAAATATTGAAATGAAACCTCTTCTTCAGTTAAGTGCCATGCGTGATACAGTTTTTGGGCGATCATCTCTCCGAAGGAGACATGACTGACTAGGCAAAAGATTATCCCGCTGATCGCTAGTCGTGATGATGATCACGACACAGTAGCGGGTCTTCGAGACGTCTATTATAACGGCGCACTCCCTTTGTCCACGCTGTGAATTCTGATCCAAGGAAGACACGCCGAAATCTTGCTAGCTGGGTCTTTACCACGTCGATAATCTTTGAATAAGTTGCAGAAAGAGTCCTTATATATATATATACAATCGTCGAATTCAATGTTCACAAGGGAGCAAAGTTTTTGTTAATAATAATCAGAGCTTTCAATTTTCCAAATTAAAAAAAATGTCTTTTCACAGCTCTTCACCGAAGTTTTACGGAAACGGTTGAAGTGGGGTATTTTGGCGACAGCAGTAGTAAATTCGGCAGCTCTAACTGACTTTTCTCACTGGGGTCTTGATTTTTATACTTGTCCCAAATCTTCTTGGGGGATGAATGACAGACACTGGGTATCTATACAAATCAAAACTTTGATTAATGTGATAATTTCCACCTACACATTTCAAGGTGGCGTTATGGTTGAACGAATGAGACAATAACACCTTATCTGACGTAATTTTTCTTCGTCCTCTTCTTAATTTAACTGATTACGTCAGCAAATCCACCCTTTAGCTTGGAAATTTTAACTCCAGTGCGATTTGTAATTTATTTCTATTCTCTTAGTCAATTCCTGACCTTCTAACCCCATCAAAAGTTTCGGATAATTTATTTTGACTAAATTTACTTTTCACTTAAACTGACCAAAAATTTGCTTTTGAATAACAGTGGAAAAATATTTTTTTTCTTTTCATCCCAATTTCCAGCTAGTTTTTCTATTTTCCAGATTTTACAATCATTCGAGTATTAAAATATTTCCAATCAGCGCTCATATCGCGATTTACAATAAACGGCAAAATCAAAAACACAACTAATAATAATTTCTTTCGCTCCGTCGTATTAAAATAAGAATTACATTTTTTCTATATGTACACATAGTGTTACACCGCAGTAGGTTGCCATTGCTTTCTGCGGCAGACTGGTTGCCAGCCAAGGCTACAGAACCCAATCTATCCTGTTGTTTAACCCATAACTGGAAGGAAGAAACGGATTAATACCTTTCCCAAGGTTATTTCTGCGTAAGTGAATGCAAGGAATTCAACTGGAATTTGAACTCGGCTCACCGATTTGTCGTTCCAAGTCGATATCCAGTGCACCACAATGCACACCCAACTGACTCTTCATCAATAAAACCATAATTGTAGCCGCAAGTACAAGTGAGCGTTTCCAAGATTAAACAAAGTTGTATAATAAAAATGTCTTTATAATAACTGGACACTTATCACAGTAGGAGTGAAGGTGTACCCCCCTGTACTTTTATTGAAAGGTGTACCGCCCCTGTACTTTTATTGAAAGTTGTACCCCCTGTACATTTATTGAAAGGTGTACCCCCCTGTACTTTTATTGAAAGGTGTACCACCCCTGTACTTTTATTGAAAGGTGTACCGCCCCTGTACTTTTATTGAAAGGTGTACCCCCCTGTACTTTTATTGAAAGTTGTACCGCCCCTGTACTTTTATTGAAAGTTGTACCCCCTGTACATTTATTGAAAGGTGTACCCCCTGTACTTTTATTGAAAGGTGTACCCCCCTGTACTTTTATTGAAAGTTGTACCCCCCTGTACTTTTATTGAAAAGTGTACCCCCCTGTACTTTTATTGAAAGTTGTACCCCCCTGTACATTTATTGAAAGGTGTACCCCCCTGTACTTTTATTGAAAGGTGTACCCCCTGTACTTTTATTGAAAGTTGTACCCCCCTGTACTTTTATTGAAAGGTGTACCCCCCTGTACTTTTATTGAAAGGTGTAACCCGCTGTACTTTTATTGAAAGGTGTACCCCCCTGTACTTTTATTGAAAGGTGTACCGCCCCTGTACTTTTATTGGTTGTTCAACATTATTATTATTTATTGTTTTTTCCTTATTGAGCCGAATTCATAAATTTATCTTAATCGTAGTCATGCATGCAGAGTAAAACATATATATATATATATCAACCAATTCACACTCCTTTCTCTTTTAAACACGGTTAGTGGTTTCTGTCTTGTTTTATGCTTAGGACTGAGTTTTCGCTCTCTTATAAATTCGACTTCAACTCTATACTTCCAAAATCTCCGCCTAGACTGAAATTTACACTATATTGACGATTTCCTTCTCTTTTAATTTCAGTAGCCCTTTGCGTCCTTACCGTTCTCATCTTTCTTAGGGGGAATTGATTAAAAAATAAATATATATCTATATGTTTCGTTATTATACAGCTTTTTCCGGTAGCCACTAGAGAACATAAAATATGAGCTGTTGCGGATAAGGCAGAAAAGGTATACAGTGATGGAATTTTTCCTTACATATATAATTACATAGTTACCTACGCATTGCTATTAGTGTAATTGTTCATAATAAGGTCCTAGAACAAAGAAAGTCAATCCAGACAGTTTGGTTGCAGAGATAAATCCCTGATGCCAGAGGTGAAATCAGTGTCTACTATTAGAGAGAATGACTTAATCATATTGACGATTACTCTTCTCTTGAATAATGGTGCCGAAGTGATTATGTTGGTATATTTAACAAGTCTTAGACTAGGATGTTCGATAATTGAGTTGTGTTTGTTAGATAAGACTGCAGGGATTTTAGTGAGGCCTGGAATATATTCCATACATTTTCACTGTGCGTTAAATCTCGCACGCGTTGGGGACAACTGAATCAATCAAGCGTTGGGACAAGATTTATATCAAATGTGAACGAAGAAAATCGTGGCCAATGCTGAGAGATGTAAGTTCCTTGTTTGTCAGAATTAACCTTGAAATCTCAAACTACATACACCACTACAGGCGGCATCCATATGTGTTCTGTTTGATTTGAATTAGAAGATTTAAAAACATGTATCCACTGAGAAGAAAACATAGCGCCAGCCTCCTGTTAAATAGCGATTCTCCTTAACCAAGTGAGGTGCATTAACTATTGAGGACACAATAATAGTAACCTTATTTCTCACATAGAATGTACTGTATATGTGCAGTTGGATAAGTTTGAGTCTGAGTATTGCTTAATGGCATATCAACCTCTGTGGGTTATTTAATGGCAAAAATGTAGGGTTTAAAGAACCTTTTTAATGTTTGGTTATACTGACAAGGCTGATTTAATCAGATGTTGATGAAATTATTTTTTTTTTATTTTAGAAAATTAAAGATGTCT
The DNA here is from genome assembly GCA_037127315.1 of Ascarosepion bandense. NCBI lineage: Eukaryota > Metazoa > Mollusca > Cephalopoda > Sepiida > Sepiidae > Ascarosepion > Ascarosepion bandense. Next base: position 279,240 of record JBBBDQ010002234.1, on the reverse strand, counting down.
ACTAGTTTTGTATTAGAAAAGGTATTACTGGTAATAATTTGTTTTTCCTTTAAAAAATCTATTATGGCACTAATCTTTTCCCCTTCAAAAATGTGTTATAATAATTTTTACTTCAAAAATATATTTTTTTCTATAAAAGTTTATTTTTATGCATATATTTCTATAAAAGTCTATTTTTAAACTTTTATAGTGTTTTGACCCCAGTTTGGGAGTTAAGTATTTTCTCATAGCTGGGGTCCAATTCCAAGAACTGCTACCTTGTGGAACAAATGCTTGTATTGATATTTCCTTGAACTGTTCAATTTGCAAGAAAAATTGTCTTCTCTTCGCGAAAATATCCTGTCATTTCCGTGTACATTTCGATGCAAAACTGTTCAGTTTTCGGAAATGATAGATATAAATTTGTTATTAACTTTTTACTTGCATTTTCTTTCATGTATTTTTACCGCTCCGGGTCAATGTGGACCTGGGAACAACAGCAATTAAGAAGTGGTTCCATGCTCCTCACAACCTCCCAATCAGAGGCCTTGCTACCACTTCGGGTCAGGGTGGACCTGGGAACAACAGCAATTAAGAAGTGGTTCCATGCTCCTCGCAAAATCTCAATCATAGGCCGAGCTGCTGGATACAGTTTACCGTCATACACATTACCAGCAGTTGGATGAGAGATTCCTGAGTTTTTATGTTTATACTAAATTTCCGTCGTTACTAAGCTCGGGAGTTAGTCAATGCAAAGGGTTACTGCTAAAATGGTTATAAATAATACGATGTGTGGTATGTGTAAATGAAGAGGAAGATTGATTATGGAGATGAAGCAGATATATCCGGAATAACCATTGAATTCAAGAGGTCAAGTATCTTTTCTTCGGAGAAGAATCCGTGCTGAACCCTTTCCCAAAAATTGTCAGTTCTTTACTAATATTTGGGGGAGATGCTTGTGGAAATCTCTTCCAGTTACAAGATTTTCAGACAACATTAATCTTCAAAAGTTTAAATGCAGTGTCAATAGTTATCTAGTGTTTTCCTGATTATTCTTCTTTTATTCTCGATCATTCGTAAGATTTCAGATGTTGTTCCACACCCTGCAACCCTTAGTCTCTTTACTACGTTGCTTAGGGTGAAATAGATTAAAAAGTGCATACAAATTTTCTAAAATACTAATATTTTTCATCAATAACCGATTGATGCTACTAATACAACGACTACTACTACTACTACAACAAAAGCTAGTACTACTACTACAAGAAAAGAAGACGAAGACAAAGACAACTTTTAAAGAGTTATACTACTGAATTTCTCTTTCATATTTTGAAGTTGCTCTCTGTGTTTAAATGATTTTTCACCTTTGGTATAAATCTTTATTTTCCAACTCTACATATGGTAATTTTGCAAATTTAACAGTTCTTAAAATTTATCTATATAAAAACATACAAATCTGATGAAAGATAAGATACTCCTATCATATACATGTATACAAAATAAGACAAGATATAAAAGTAGTCACGTCTGTGACACGGACACGTATTGCGCGTATATGCGTTAACTGCATGATGATAAACATTAACTGCGTGTATAGAGACGGCAGGGTTATCAAACGTTACCATCTATACGGTATTTATAGTGTCAATAACCACTTTGATGATTTATAATGTAAATAAAATCAGTAAGATGACAAATGTTAATCTCTTCAGATTCTTGCAAAATATCAAATATACACATATGAGATTATACATACATACA